>BLXT01003624.1:3786-24702 GCA_019648995.1 Plakobranchus ocellatus
TCTTGTCCTCACTTATTAGCGGAAGGGACAAAAGTTTTAACTAATTCCATAAAGGCAGTTTATTATTGAAGGCCTAGTCTGCCGTTAGTCTTTCATTAAGGTGTGATGGTGTACACTCACCGGGTCACTATGTGGGCTTAGATTAATGGATGAGAGAGAAGAAGAGAGTGAGACAGTTAGGGAAAGGAGAGAGGGGTTTGGCAGTGAAAGAAAGTTGCATTGTCAAAAGTTGAAAATCTTGATGCCTGAGCACATGGCAGCCTTGAAAGTAATGTCTTTATTGATGACAGGCTCAAACTCAAGACAGAGTGATCAGTACAGATCACATGGCGGGTTTGTTAATCATCGTGCCACTAAGGCCCCTCAGAATAGGATTTCATCCATTTAGCTTGCAATCTCAAAATAAACTTCCCTTCTCACAATATAGCCTTGATGCTTTGTTGTCCTGATTCGGCATACAAACTGAGAAAATGACAATAATATTTCCTATCCAGATTGAGCTTGTTGTTGGTGGCAATATGGTAATTTGTGGACAATGAACTATATGACCAAGTCTTTGCACCTGGACGAAATGTTGCCTCCCTGAAACAGCACCCTAATTTCTCCCTTCTGCAATGATGCTAACTAACTGTGATCTTCTCCTCTACCAGGGCTATCAAAATCTGAAGATAAGTTGGAATTATTAAAGGTGATACCATACTTGTATATGAACCAATTTTCTTTAATTATTTAAACCCTTTTTTCCAAAATCAATTTATATTCATGAAGCATGAGAGACTCTAAACCTGAAGTTTTTTTTTGTCAAGCTATAAGACAAGTCTTAACTCAAAAAGATCACATCAACAGAGCTCTGTTGATCAGACAGGTCAAACCTGGTTGCAACGAAAGAGCGTCCATTGCTTCCTGGTTCAACAATCAGTCGCAGCAAGGAATGCTCTGTTGCTCCGCTGTTATTTATCAAAAGCGACATATCAATGGTCTCGGGCACAAACCCTCTAACTCCAGAGAGAATCATTTAACAGGAGGAGAAGAAATTGATTTTCCCAAACAAAACCAAGGTCTTATAAGATTTGATCATGTAACAGTTTAACACATTTTAATTGGTTTCTGAGTCATGATCTATTCATTAGTGATTCATATGTGTTTTTATTCCATTCAAAAGCAAAATTGCAATAGCAAGAAAGTGATATAGAAGGTTTGTGCCCGAGATCATAGATATACAAATCCAATCCATCCTCTATCCACTCGAACTAAGTTTAGCTGCGATATTTATAATTTTCAATTCCATTTTGTACTGACTAAATGTGATCAATTTTGTACTCTTTTTTCAGTATTATTCTACGACACCAGTGACCAAATGTCCCCTTTTAAATTTCCTTTTCAGTCAGTTCTAAATTTCCAAGAGAGTCAAGCATCAATTTTAAGGTGAGAAATCAGCCAAAAAACTTGATTGCAAGCCTTGGAATACGTCTCAGACAGCTTCAAATCTTCTTCAAGAGGGTAACATTTTTTCCTACATATCGATAGAGAAAGGTTGAAAGACGCTATAAAATAACCCAATTAGCCAGCACTGGCTCAAACCTGCAAGTTAGTTTCGTTCCTGACATAGCTATTTTTTTCCTTAAATTTGTGCCCTTTTTCTCCCTTATTTTGGAAACGGCAACATTGGACATGTCAGAAAGGTCTAATATAGGTTGAGACCGTGCTTTTCGAATGAAAGCAAAGGTTTCTTTGTTCAAGTCAATAATAACGGCGGTCAAAAGTGAAAGAAGCAAGCATCAAAATCCTGTCGCTTCATTGCATTGTGTAATTTTTTACTGGATTTTTGCTCTTTTACAGATGCACCTTGGTCAATATCTAGGCAAACGCAAGCCTGAAAAACCATACAAATATACAAATTTCTACTCTATTTCAAGATCAAAGCGTCATCTTGTTTTTGTCCATTCCATTAAGTTTTTTTTTCATTTTAAAGTCATTTTAATGCCCAAAATTGTCAATTTTTGGCTAAAACACTAGCATTAAAAAAGGTTGAAAGCCTCAACTTTGATGGCCTTTAGCATTTCCATACAACACTGAGCAAACACATGCCTGTAACACTTTTCAGTGAAGTAATACTTGTTCTCCACTTCAGGGTACAAATATTTGATCGTTTGTCCCTTTACATTTGAATGCTTTTATTGGATTTCAATATCCTTTATGCGGGAAAACTCAGCATTTTTGGTTGAAAATCCAAACCAAAACCTTGATGCAAGCCTTAATTTTGATCATCTTCGGGCTCAGATTCAACATAAACAAAATTGAATTTTCTTTCACATATTAAACAAGAAAGATTCAAATACACTTTTGAATGCCCCAAATCGCTTGCTACAACTTCCGCTTGCGAGTAAAAAATGGTAAGATTCTGCTACATCGCAACTACAGACTCTCTATTTCTTCCTATTATTTATTTAACCAAATGTCAATAATGTGCAGACTGAATACAATTTTTTTTTGTACGCTTTTTCCAGTAATGTCCAATGGCATCAGTGACCAAATGTTCTTTTTTTATTTCCTTCTAAACCAGATCTAGCTTTGGAGAGGGAGCCAACCATCAATGTTGAGGTGAGAAATAGCCCGAAAATTGTAATTTTCAACCTTTGGAATCTGTCGCAGACAGTTTAAAATCTTCTTCAAGAGGGTAACAATTTTTTCTACTTTTCGATAGAGTAAGGTTGAAAGACCCTGTAAAATAACCCAAATGGCCACCACTGGCTCAAACCTGCAAGAAAGTTTTGATCGTAACAAAGCTATTTTTTTTTCGTTAAAATTGCGCCCTTTTTCTTCCTTATTTTGGAAACGGCAGACATTGGACATGTCAGAAAGAGCTAATATACGATGGGAATGTGCTTTTTTAATGAAGACTAAGGTTTCCTCATGCAAGTCAATCATGATGGATGTCAAAATTGCCTGAAGTTTTTATTGAAATGCTGTTGTTTCATTGGGATGTGGAATTTTGGAATTGATTTTAGCTCTTTGACTGACAAACCTTCAACAATATCTAGGCAAACGCAAGTTAAAATAAACATACAAGGATACTAAATTTACACTCTTTTTTATGATCAAAGCTTCAAATTCTTTTTGTCCATATATTGAGTGTATTTAATTCATTTTGAAGTCATTTGCATGAGCAAAATCGGCAATTTTTGACTGAAACACTAACCAAAAAATAGGTTGAAAGCCTCAAATTTGATGGCCTTTAGCTCGGACACAGCCTGGAAAATGTTGAATTCTCTTCTACGTATTGATAGAGGAAGGTCAAAAGACACTGATGAATTATTAAAATGGCCAGTAACAGCTCAAACCTACAAGTTAGTCTGGACAATGACATAGACATTTTTGAGTAAAATTTCACTCTTTTTCTCTCTTACTTTGGAAATGGCTGACATTGGCTATGTCAGAAAATGCTAAAAATACATCACAAAAATGCTTTTCGTTGTTAGCAAAGGTTCCTTTATGGAATTCAATATTGATGGAAGCCAAGAAAGCAAGAAGGAATGATCGAAATCCTGTTGCTTCATGATGATGGCAAAATTTTAAAGCGCTTTTTTCCCCTTTTATGGAAGCATTTCCATACAACACTGAGCAAACACATGTCTATAACACTATTCAGTAATGTAATACTTCAGGGTCCAAGTATTTGATCGTTTGTCCCTACACATTCCAATGTTTTTATTGATTTCACTATCCTTTACGATGGCAAACTCAGCATTTTTGGTTGAAAATCCAGACCAAAGCCTTGTTGCAAGCCTTAATTTTGATCACCTTCGGGCTCAGATTCAAAGAAAACAAAATTAAATTTTCTTTCACATATTGATCAAGAAAGATTGAAATTCACTATTGAATGTCCCAAATTGCTTGCTACAACTTCAGCCTGCAAGTAAAAAGTGGTAAGATTCTGCTACAATGCAACTGTTGACTTTTTTTTCCTATTATCTATTTAGCAGACTCAATACAATTTTTTGTACGCTTTTTCCAGTAATCTCCAATGGTACCAGTGAGCAAATGGCCTTTTTTTCAATTTCCTTCTGAATCAGATCTAGCTTTGGAGAGGGAGTCAACCATCAATTTTGGGCTGACAAATCAATACCTCGGTGTAGGACACCGACATACGCCAATTTTTTCAAAATTTTTTTATTTCAATAATATGGTCTCCTAAGTTCCACACACCTTGTTTCAAAAGATGGACGCTCTACGATTAATAGTTTCGGAGTTAACATATTCCGACGTCATTTATCCTTTAAAAGATTAGGAGTGAATTCCACAACAGTACTTTGTCAGAATCTGCATCTAAGAAAAGTGAAGAGATGTACTTTAAATATCAGACATAAGCATGTGTCGGAATTTGCTTCTCAAAATCTTATCTCAAATTCTGGAATGAGTGTTACAGTATGTAGATATGTCGGAAAATGAAACTGGCACAAAAAATTTCCTCTTTGGCAAGAGACATGCGTTTAAAAAAAAAACGGCATTGCTATGTCCTGTTTATGATCCACACATTTTGTTTTGATGCAATACAGACCACGATAAAAACTCAAATTGTCAGAAGCACGGTTTTTCAAGCAAAATACGTGTCGAAACATAGGTGAGTACTGTTTTTATTTGCAAAACAATGTTGTGGATTTTTAAAAAGAGTGTGGCTTAAAAGAAGATAGGTTATTGACAATTTTGTTATCGATAATGGGTGATATTTATGACAAGAGAGGTTTTATAAGCGTTATGTTTCTATTATGTTGGTGAAGAGAATCAGTTGATACTTATGCTAACCGTTATTAACATTTTATTTTAAAAGCAAAGGTTGTTTTGATTGTGTTATCTGACCCATTTAAAAAAAAAAGTTTCCATGTGCTCAATTCTAGAATTTCAACTACGATAGCTTTACATAAAGATACTATTTTTGGAGCATGGCTTGGAGCCCGCATTGAGGCTGTCAGATATATTCTTATTTTAGAATTGGCGTTATAATAATTATAGATTGAAGAAGAAGAAGAACAAGAACAAGAATGATGATGACAATTTTTTTCAGATGTGTTTTAAGATGCCTTGCTTTGTGGTTGGTTATACACTGCAGGCTATATTTAGGCTTAATATTTGCTGTTCGTGTTTTATTTTCAACAGAATGGATAACATGGAGGAAAATCAACCGTCCTCATCCCAAGAAGATGATATGATCCCTCTGTCCAAACTTCGAAACCGAATCAGCACTGATGCAGGTTCATCTGATGAAGACATTCCTTTGGCAGATCTGCGACGTACAGGCTCCCCCATTTCCGATTTTGATGATTCCGATGCTGGCCCCGAGTACAAACCCGGTCAGTGTGAAGTAAAGCGTTGCAGATAGGAGGTGGGGGCTGTATACGAGAATTGCCTCATGCTTGTCTGCTACGACCATTGCATCGAAGATATTGATTCTTGTGAGCAGCACGGGAAAACAATTAAAAAAACGGGACAACAGTAAAAAAAGGCAAAATAAAGCAAAATACATGGAGCGTAAGGGGGAATTTTATGCTAAAGATAAAGCACAAGACAGGGGTACCAGAGGATTACATTCATTATGAAAACCAGGATGATGCTTCTATTGAAAGACAGGCAGAGCAAGAGAACCATGACCTGCTGCCGAGGCCACAACAAAGAAGAGAATTACAAAAGGAAGGTGAAGCTGAAAGAGAAAACAGGGAAGATGTCATATGTGTTGATGCCAATGATGAGGACCTACAAAAGGGAGGACGAAAAAGAACCCGGAACCCTGCTGAATGGAAAAGGAACATACAAAAGCGATTGAAATATACTGGTAAGGCATATGTCTCAACATCTGGAAAAGAAAAGTTAGCAAAAACCATAGGACCTAGCTGTGGTGTATCATGTGCATTGAGATGTTCGTCCCACTTTGATGATGAAGCTCGAGGAACAATTTTTAAGGGCTATTGAAGCTATGGGGACAAGAAAGAACAAAGACATTTTTTTTTTAAACACGTTGAGCGCTGTCTTGCAATACGGAAAAGAGTGGGCTCAAATAGAAGAATGATAACGATGAAATATTATTTCTACTCAAAAGACTCCCAGGTACAAGTGTGTAGACATTTCTTCATGAACACACTTAGTATAAGTAAAGATTTTATCTATGGAGCACTCAACCAACATTCCGATGGAGTATTGACGCCCTCAAAACAAGGACGACATGACAAACATAAAAAGGTGAAAGAAACTGTTGTACAAGATGTATGTGACCACATAAACTCGTTCGCTGCTATAGACTCACATTATTGCCGTGCTAGAACGAATAAAAAGTATCTTGATGCTTCGCTGTCAATAGCAAAAATGTAATGTCTCTATGAAGAAGCTTACAAAGAGCATGAGAGGGCATCCCTTGATAAATACAGGCGCATCTTTGATGAGGAATTCATCTTGGCCTTTCATAAACCTAAGAAAGGTCAATGTGAAATCTGCACATCCCAAAGAAACAACCAGACTGATGAAGAGAAAGAATCGTTTGAGGAGCACCTGAGCAACAAATTAAAGCAAGCAAGAGAAATAAAGGAGCAAGAAAAGCTCGCTGCAAAGACACCCTTTAAAACACGCTGTGCTTTTGACATGGAGCAAATCCCTCTTTGCCCACACGGGCAAAGCTCAAGTTTTTATTACAAGTGGCACTTGGGTGTATATAACTTTACTATATATGACTACAAAAATGGTGATGGTTTGTGTTACATGTGGCCTGAGAGTGAAGGTCGGAGGGGCCCAAATGAAGTCGCCTCATGCCTCTTTGATTACATGAAAGAGAGGTCTTTACAGTCTGTGAAAGAAATTCATTTGTTCTCTGATAATTGTAGCGGTCAGAACCGCAATCGATATGTAGCCTTTGCTTTGTGGTTTGCTAGAAACCATCTCAGTCTATCCAAGATAACACATACATTTTTAGAGAAAGGGCATACAGAAACTGAGAACGATTCCATTCATGCAACCATAGAAAGGGCGACAAGACGTCTAGAGCTTTATACACCCGATCAATGGTACACAGCAGTGAGAGCAGCCAAAGTCTCTAAACAGCCATACAAGGTCAAGGAAATGACAGCAAAAGACTTTGTTAATTTTAAGTCAATGTCAAACAACGTGACGAACTGGCAATTGGTGACGATGGGCAGAAAATTATGTGGAGCAGAACCAGGCAGCTTTTCGTAATGGAGGAAGACCCCCATGCAATCTTTCTTGCAACAGCCTATGGTGGTGTACCGAGAAGGATGGATGTGTATCGGCAAAACCGAAACCGAAGGTTCTTAGAGACACCTCAAACTGCAATCATATTGGTGAAAGTTTCCAGTACACCAGGCACTCCGCAAGCCAAAAAGACAGATCTCCTTAGTTTCTGTCAGTCTGGACCAATTCCAAATTCATACAGGCATTTCTTTGACTCCTTGTCAGTTGGGGCTGAAGTTCAAGAGACCAAAATGGAGGATTAGAGCGGCCAGAGAGACAAATCCATATCTTTTTTCTATTAGGAGTATTATGTTTAAAGAAGCATGCCATTAGTATTAATACCGGCTCTCTTATAGAGGTTCATTTTTCTTTCTTGGTTTTATTCCTTAGCCGCTAAAGTGTCGTACCTATGACATTTTTTTTAGTTTCATAACTATACAAAGAAAGCATAACTTTGATTACTTCCTTTTTCTACCCGGATTAAGTTGTAATCCTTCAATTTAATGATGCTAAAAATTCTCTTCATTTTATCAGTTTGACATGATGCTTCTGATTCAATTAAAAGCTTAACGTATTCACATATAAGTTATTTCGTATAATATGAACTAAGTTTGTCTTTTTATGTTGCATTCCTTTCAAAGTTGCACAAATAATGTGGTTTGGATTGTTTGAAAAAATATAAACTACTTAGAACTTTTTCTTAAAATGACAACCGTCAAATTTTCATAAAATAAACACAGAAAGAATTTAGTGCATAATAAAAAGTCGTGGTTAACGTCTTTAACCCCTATCATGAAGATGACGAATAACTTGAAAATTTTACAGGTGTCTTCCATTTGATTAAACTCAATAAAGTCAGCTTGGTCTGATTATGCAAAAAACCGCCACTCTACACTTTGAACTCATATTTATTTTTGAGCTTGTCTGAAATGTCGGTGAAAGAAAACAACACAAGCACATAGAGGAATCTGCATTTGATAAACTGGTGGTAAATTACGACATATGCACTTGTCTGTGTTTTGCACCAAACATAGTTAGAAGCTAAAACCCCTATATGAACACATTTGCTAATTTCTTCACAAGGGTTCGAAGTTAAAAGATAAAATAAATCTGCGGGTTTACAGACGCATATGTTCAAAGTTATATCTAAAGGAGAGTTCAAAATATGCACAAGTATGAAAGTTAAACAGTTTTTTCTCTCTCCTGAAAAATTTGGAAAATGGCGCATGTCGGAGTCTTACACCTAGGTATCTAAATAGCCTGAAAATTGTGATTTTCAACCCTTGGAATCCGTCACAGACAGCTTCAAATCTTCTTCAAGAGGGTAACAATTTTTTCAAAAATTTGCGCCCTTTTCCTCCCTTATTTTGGAAACGGCAGACATTGGACATGTCAGAAAGGACTAATATAGGTTGAGACCGTGCATTTTTAATGAAAGCTAACGTTTCTTCGTTCAAGTCGATAACAACGGCGGTAAAAGTGAAAGAAGTAAGCATCAAAATCATATTGCTTCATTGCATTGTGTAATTTTTTAATGGATTTTTTGCTCTTTTACGGACTTCGTTAATATCTTAGCAAATCCAAGCAATATTGGCAATTTTTGGCTGAAACACTGACCTAGAGGTTGAAAGCCTCAACTTTGATGGCCTTAAGCTCCTACACAACCAGGGAAATGTTTAATTTTCTTCTACATATTGATAGAAGTAGGTCGAAAGACACTTTAATAATTCACATATCCAGCAACAGCTCAATTTGAGAGTAAGTAGGTTTGTAACAAAGCCCTTTTTGAGTAAAATTTCACTCTTTTTCTTTTTGTTTTGGAAACGTCTGGCATTGGCCATGTCGGAAGATAATAAAGTATAAGGAAAAATGTTTTTCATCAATAACCAAGTTTTTTTGTGAAAATCAATAAAGACAAGACCCCAAAAAACAAGAAATAAGCATCAAAATCCTGTCGGTTCATTACGATCGTGAATTTTTAGCTCTTTTTCCTCTTTAATGGAAGCATTTCCATGAGAATCTGAGCAAACATAAGCCTGTGACACCATTGAGTTATGTTATACTTGTAATCTACTCCACAGCTCAAGTATTTGATTGTTTGTCCCTATACATTTGAATGTTTTTATTGGATTTCAATATCCTTTACATGGACAAACTCGGCATTTTTAGTTGAAAATCCAGACAGAAAGCTCGTTGCAAGCCTCAGTTTTGATCGCCTTCGTATTCAGATTCAACTGAAACAATGTTAAATTTTCTTTCACATATCAATAAAGAAAGATTGAAATACACTTTTAAATGCCTCAAATTTCTTGCTTCAACTTTAGACCGCTAGCAATTTTTAATGGTAGTAAAGCCCATTTTTCATAGAATTTTGCACATTTTTTTACCCGTTTGAGAAAGGCCAGGCACTAGAGTTATCAGAAATACTGAAAAATACATCAGGAATGTGGTTTTCAATGTTTATGTAACTTTTCCCATCCAGGAGAATAAAAAGGAAATGAATTCTTTGTGAAAGAAATGAGAAAAGGAGAGTGGTAAGATTTTGCTTCACCAAAACTAGGGTCTTTTTTTTCTTTCTATTATCTATTTAACTTGGTGTTAAAAATATACAGACTCTTATCAATTTTTTTTATATGCTTTTTTTCAATAATGTAGAATGGTACGAGTGACCAAATGTCCTTTTTTTTATTTTCTTCTGAATCAGATCTAGCTTTGAAAAGGAAGTCGACCATCAATTTTGAGGCAACAAATAGCCCAAAAATTGTGATTTTCAACCCTTGGAATCTGTCGCAAACAGCTTCAATCTTCTTCAAGAGGGTAACATTTTTTTCCTACATATCGATATAAAAATAACCCAAATGGCCAGCACTGGCTCAAATTTGCAAGTTAGTTTTGATCGTGGCAAAGCTATTTTTTTGTTAAATTTGCGCTCTTTTTTTCCTTATTTTGGAAACGGCAGACATTGGACAAGTCGGAAAGGACTAATATAGGTTAAGACCGTGCTTTTCTAATGAAAGCAAAAGTTTATTTATACAAGTCAATAATAACGGCGGTCGAAAGTGAAAGAAGTAACCATCAAAATCCTGTTTTTACTGGATTTTTGCTCTTTTACGTACGCACCTTAGTGGATATCTAAGGAAACCCAAGCCTGAAAAACTATACAAGTATACTAAATTTCTACTCTATTTCATGATCAAAGCATCAACTTGATTTTGTCCACATACAATTAAGTTTTTTTTCTTTTTTAAATCATTTACATGACCAAAATTGGCAATTAATTACTGCAACCCTAGCCTAAGAAAAGGTTGAAAGCCTCAACTTTGATGGCTGTTAGCTCGGACACAACAATGTTGAATTTTCTTCTACATATTGATATAGGTAGGTCCAATGACACTGTTATGGCCAGTAACAGCTCAAACCCACGAGTTAGTCTCATTAAAGACATAGTCATTTTTGAGTAAAATTTCGCTCTTTTTCTTTCTCACTTTGGAAAGGGCTGACATTGGCCATCATGAAAGATGCTAAAATACATCACTAAAATGCTTTTCGTCGTTAGCAAAGGCTTCTTTATGAAATTAAATATTGATGGAAGCCAAAAAGGCAAGAGGTAAGCATCGAAATCCTGTCGCTTATTGATGATGGCAAATTTTTAAAGCGCTTTTTTCCCCTTTTATGGAGGGGGCGTCGGTAGCACAGTGGCTTGCGAGTCCGCCCTGAGATCTGCAGGGACCCTTCTGTCGCGGGTTCGAGCCCCGCTACCGGCGCCCTGGCCTGACGGAGGGCCTGAAAGCCTGAGATCACCTTGTTGTGGACTGGCTATATACAAAAAAAAACTAAACCCCTTTTATGGAAGCATTTCCATACAACACTGAGCAAACATGTCTATAACACTGTTCAGTGATGTAAAAAATGCTTATTCTCTACTTCAGGGTCCAAATATTTGATCGTTTGTCCTATACATTTAAATGTTCTTATTGGATTTCAATATCCTTTACACTTACAAACTCGGCATTTTTGGTTGAAAATCCAGATCAAAACCTTATTGCAAGCCTTAATTTTGGTCTTCTTTGGGCTCAGATTCAACATAAACAAAATTAAATTTTCTTTCACATATCGACCAAGAAAGATTGAAATACACTATTAAAATTTAAATGCCCCAAATTGCTTGCTTCAACTACAGCCCGTGAGTAAAAAGTGCTAAGATTCTGCTTCACCAAAACTGGGGACTCTTTTATTTTCCTATTATCTATTTCACCAAGTGTCAAAAATGTGCAGACTGTATACAATTTTTTTTTACGCTTTTTCCAGCAATGCCAATCGCACCATTGACCAATGCCCTTTTTTTATTTCCTTCTGAGTCAGATCTAGCTTTGGAGAGGGAGCCACCCATCAACTTTGAGGTGACAAATAGCCTGAAAATTGTGATTTTACCCTTGGAATCCATTACAGCTAGCTTCAAATCTTCTTCAAGAGGGTAACAATTTTTTCTGCATATCGATAGAGAAAGGTTGAAAGACACTATAAAATAACCCAAATGGCTAGCACTAGCACTGGCTCAAACCTGCAAGTAAGTTTCAATCATAACAAAGCTATTTTTTTTTTGTAAAATTGCGCCCTTTTTCGTTTTTATTTTTGAAATGGCAGACATTGGACATGTCAGAAAGAGCTAAACTATGATGAGATTGTGCTTTTTTAATGAAGGCTAAGGTTTCCTCATGCAAGTCAATCATGATGGATGTTGAAATTGCCTCAAGTTAGTATTGAAATGCTGTTGTTTCATTGGGATGTGGAATTTTGGAATTGATTTTAGCTCTTTCACTGACAAACCTTCGACAATATCTAAGCAAATGCAAGTTAAAAAAAAAAAACATGCAAGTATACTAAATTTCTACTCTTTTTTATGATCAAAGCTTCAAATTCTTTTTGTCCATGCAATTGAGTGTTTTTAATTCATTTTGAAGTCATTTACATGAGCAAAATCGGCAATTTTTGACTGAAACACTAAACGAGAAAGAGGTTGAAAGCCTCAAGGTTCGATCACCTTTAGCTCGGACACAACCAGGAAAAAGTTGATTTTTCATCTAAATATTGAAAGAAACAGGTTGAAAGACACTGTTAAAAAATTCAAATGGCCAGTAACAGCTCAAACCCACGAGTTAGTCTAGACAATGATATAGCCATTTTTTAGTAAAATTTCGCCCATTTTCTTTCTTATTGGCCATGTCGGAAGATGCTATATTACATCAGAAAAATGCTTTTCATCGTAAGCAAAGGTTTCTTTATAAAATTAAATAATGACTGAAGCAAAAAATTCAAGTAGTGAACATCAAAATTCTATTGCTCCATGACGATGGCGAATTTGTTTATGCTTTTTCCTCTCTTGCGGAAGAGTTTCTGTAAAAATGTGACACCATTCACGGATGTTATAATTGCACTCTACTTCATAGCGGAAATATTTGATCTTTTATGTATATACATTTCAATGTTTTTATAGGATTTTAAAATGATTTAAACGCGCAAAATCGGTATTTTTGGTTGAAAATTCAGACCAAAAGCTCATTGCAAGCCTTAATTTTGATCGCCTTTGGGCTCAGATTCAACTTAAACAATGTTTAATTTTTTTCATGCATGGATATAGAAAGATTGAAATACACAATTAAATACCTGAAAGTGCTCTCTACAACTTCAGCCTGGGAGTAAACTTTGATCATAGCAGAGCCTAATTTTCATAGAATTTCACACATTCTCTTATCTTTTTTTGAAAATGTCAGGCACTGGAGTTATCAGAAGACAGTAAAATACATGGGGAATGTGGTTTTCAATATTTTTCCACCAGGAGAATCAAAGGCAAACCTTATCTTTGTGAAAGATATGAGAAAACAAAAGTGTTAAGATTCTTTTACACTGCAACTGGGAACTCTTTTTTTTTCTTTTATCTTTTTAACTATCTTCAATGCAACGACTAAATACAATTTGTTTTCCTTCGCTTTTTCCAGAAACGTCCAACGAAACCAATGGCCAAATGTTCTTTTTTTGTCTTTCCTTTTGAGTCAGTTCTAGCTTTGGAAAGGGAGTCAACCATCAATTTTGAGGTGAGAAATGGCCCAAAAATTGTGATTTTCAGCCCTTGGCCTCCATTGCAGACAGCTTCAAATCTCTACAGCAGGGTAACAATTTTGTCTACATATTGAAAGAGTGTGGTTGAAAGACACTATAAAATAACCCAAATGGCCATCACTAACTCAAACCCGCGCGTTAATTACCATCGTAACAAAGCTATTTTTTTCAGTAAAATTGCACCGTTTTTCTTCCTTATTTTGGAAACCGTAGACATTGGATATGTCGGAAAGAGCTAAAATATGTTGGGAGTGTGCTTTCCTAATGAAAGCAAAGGCTTCTTCGTGCATGTGAGGAACAATGGAGGTCAAAAGTGAAAGAAGTGAGCATCAAAATCCTGTCGTTTCATGGCTATGTGGAATTTTGAATCGATTTTCACTCTTTTATGGATGCACCTGCGTCAATATCTAAGCAAATGCAAGCTTAAAAAAACCATGCCAATAAATACTGCATTTCTACTCTATTTCATTATCAACGCATTAATGCATTTTTGGCCAATTGAGTGTTTTTTTTCGTTTTGAAGTCATTTACATGAGCAAAAATCGGCAATTTTTGGCTGAAACACTAGCCTAAAAAGAGGTTGAAAGCCTCAACTTTTATTGCCGTTAGCTTGGACACAACAAGAAAAATTTTGAGCTTTCATATATGTATTGATAAAAGTAGGTTATAGGACACTGTTAAATAGATTCAAATATCCAGCACGTCACAAGTTGAGGTTAATTTTTGATCTCAATAAAGCCATTTTTGAAAAAAAGTTTACTCTTTTTCTCTCTTATTTTGGTAACGACCAGCATTGGTAGTGTTGGAAGACGCTAAAATACATCCTGAAAATGCCTTTCATTATCTGCAAAGATTTCTTTATGAAATTCAATGAACACAGAAGCCGAAAATTCAAGAAATGAGAATCAAAATTTTGTAGCTTAACGACAATGGCAAATTTTTTAGCACTTGTTCCTTTCTTAGGAAACTGTTTCCATAAAAACCTGAGCAAACACTTGCTATCACATGGTTCACTGATATTATACTTGGACTCTACTTCATGGCCAAAGTATTATTTTTCTACGCATTTGAATGTTTATTTTTGTTTTTAAAATCTTTTACATGGGCAAACTGGGCATTTTTGGTTGAAAATCCAGACCGAAAGGTTTTCTAGTACAAGTCAGTAACGATGGAGGTTAAAAGTGAAAGAACTAAGCATCAAAATCCCGTCGTTTCATTGCGATGTGAAAATTTTTTATGAATTTTCACTCTTTTACAGATGCACCTTAAATAATATCTAAGCAAACGCAAGCCTGAAAACCATAAAAATATTCTACATTTCTT
The DNA here is from genome assembly GCA_019648995.1 of Plakobranchus ocellatus. NCBI lineage: Eukaryota > Metazoa > Mollusca > Gastropoda > Plakobranchidae > Plakobranchus > Plakobranchus ocellatus. Next base: position 18,457 of record BLXT01003624.1, read on the forward strand.
TTCTATTTCATGATCAAAGCATCAACTTGTTTTTGTCCATACAATCAATTTTTTAAAATTCATTTGGAAGTTCTTTTGCATGAGCAAAATCGGCAGTTTTTGGCTGAAACACTGACCTAGAGGTTGAAGGCCTCAACTTTGATCGACCTTAGCTCTGACAGTTTTATCTAACACGTTTTATGTGATATTCACTTGATTTTATTTAAAATTTGAATTGAACCCAACATCTTAATGATCACCGAGACTAGGTTTATTAGAATAATTCTCTCTCTCTCTCTCTCTCTCTCTCTCTCTCTCTCTCTCTCTCTCTCTCTCTTTCTATATATATATATATCTCCCTCTTAGAGACACATAGCTATTTTCTACTTTTTATTTTTGCCTCTTGTTTTCTTTTTTCTATTTTCTGGAATGAGTGATTTAAGATGTTGAGATGTCTGTAGCAGGTGGGATTTCATTATTGTCTGTAATTGACTTGCTTCATTGTTCATTATGTGTGTTCTTTTCTGTATTTAACCGATACTTGAATGTAAAAGCTCCCCACCGAGTTCCCTTAGTAAACCTGAACCAATGTTATATTTCTGTATGAAAAGTATGCAGTGATGTTTTGGGAGATCCTTTTGTGAAAAGTTTTTGCGATGTACTGTCATGTACTGTTCTATGGCTTGTTGTATGTTTGTCAGTTTGTTGGTGTGGATTGGATCTGTGTGCAATATTGGATTGCGGATCTTGGAAAATGCTATATTTATGGAGTCTAGTTTAGCTGTATGTGTAAATGCGTGTCTATTATGACTTGATTGTCAGTGCATCTAAGTGTTTGTAGCATAAGGTGTCTTATAAGTTGTTTATGGACATTTGTTTTGAAATACTTGTGACTGTGATTGCCAATAAAACTACAGCTGTGGTAAACTTGTGGTGTGTGATGCAGTTTTTGTTTAGTATTTTGTTCTCAGAAAGTGAAATAGATGAAAACTATCAGAAACTGTGTCGAGATAGAAAATTAGGCCTTCCGAGTTCAGTGTTTCCTGTAACCTTCACAAGAAAAAAAAAATTCATATAAAATTTTATAAAAAACCGCACTTAAAGCCCTTAGCACACAAAAAACATAAAGCCTTGTTCTAATCACTGATACCAAAATGTATAAAATTATTTTGTACAGTTTTTAGTTAATTGATAATTTCAATACCTACTGTAAAAATCACAAAATAGACACATTTATTTCTTAATCAACATATACCACGGAAAAAAGGCAATAGAATCGCCGAATCTAGAGGCAGCAGTATAATTTTTAGTACGTCTTGTTTTCGAGAAAGTGATCTTTTGAATGATGCTAAACTCGATTGTGCTTCAGACCTTGTCTTTTGTGTTTGGGCAGGTTAAAGGCTGGACATTTTAGCCGATTTTAGGACAATTCCTAGGCACAGAGCGCACAGCGGGATAAGAGACTCAGCGGCTGTCAGATCAAATACTGACAGGTGATTAATGACGGCACCTGGGAGCAACGCTGTGCAGGGGAGAATTTGTAAGTCTCCTAAGCACGGAGGTTGTTATTGTTCTCCTCACAAACTAAATTCCCACCTATAATGTTGCAGCAAGACTCTGTGTTCAGGGTCAAAGTATTTGATCGTTTATCTCTATATATTTGAATGTTATTATTGGATTTCACTATCCTTTACACAGCAAACTCGAAATTTTTGGTTGAAAATACAGACCGAAACCTTGTTGCAAGCCTTAATTTTGATCACCTTCAGGCTCAGATTCAACGTAAACAAAATTAATTTTTTTTTTACATATCGATCGAGAAAGATTGAAATACACTATTAAATGCCCCAAATTGCTTGCTACAACTTCAGCCCCCAGTAAAAAGTTGTAAGATTCTGCTACCCTGCACCTGCTTACTCTTTTTTTTCTCCTTTTATCAATTTAGCCAAGTGTCAAAAATGTGCAGACTCAATACAATTTTTTTTGTACGCTTTTTCCAGTAGTGTCCAAAGGCACCAGGGATCAAATGTCCTTTTTTTATATCCTTCTGAATCAGATTCAGCTTTGGAGAGGGAGCAGACCATCAATTATGAGGTGAGAAATAGCCTGAAAATTGTGATTTTCAACCCTTGGAATCCGTTGCAGACAGCTTCTAATCTTCTTCAAGAGGGTAACAATTTTTTCTTCATATCGATACAGAAAGACCCTATAAAATAACCCAAATGGCCAGCACTGGCTCAAACCTGCGAGTAAGTTTCGATCGTAACAAAGTTATTTTTTTCAGTAAAATTGCGCCCTGTTTTTTCCTTATTTTGGAAATGGCAAACATTGGACATGTCGGAAAGGGCTAATATACGTTGGGACTGTGCTTTTTTTATGAAAGCTAAAATTTCTTCGTTCAAGTCAATAACAACAGCGGTCAAAAGTAAAAGAAGTAAGCATTGAAATCCTGTCCCTTCTTGCATTGTGTAATTTTTTAATGGATTTTGCTCTTTAATGGATGAACCTTAGTCAATGTCTAAGCAAACCCAAGTATGGAAAACCATACAAATATATTAAACTTCTACTCTATTTCAAGATCAAAGCATCAACTTATTTTTGTCCATACAATATAGTTTTTAAAATTAATTTCAAAGTCATTTACACGAGCAATATTGGCAATTTTTGGCTGAAACATTGACCTAGAGGTTGAAAACCTCAAATTTGATGGCCTTTAGCTCTTACACAACCAGAAAAATGTTGAATTTTCATCTATGTATCGATAAAGGTAGGTCAAAAGCTAGTGTTCAATAATTCAAATATCCAGCAACAGCCAAATTTGAGAGGAAGTATGATTGTAACAAAGCCATTTTTCAGTAAAATTTCACTCTTTTTCTTTCTTGTTTTGGAAATGTCTGGCATTGGCCATGTCGGAAGATGCTAAAGTCCAGGGCAAAAATGTTTTTCATTAATAACCAAGGTTTTTTTGTGAAAATCAATTATGACAAAACCCAAAAAAACAAGAGGTAGGCATCAAAATCCTGTCGCTTCATGACGATTGGGAATTTTTAGCTCTTTTTCCTCTGTTATGGAAGCATTTCAATGAAAATCTGAGCAAACACAAACCTGTAACACCATTCAGTGTTGTTACACTTGTACTCTACTCCACAGCCCAAGTATTTAATCGTTTGTCCCTATACATTTGATACACTATTAAATGCCCCAAATTGCTTGCTACAACTTTAGACCGCTAGTAATTTTTAATGGTAGTAAAGTCCATTTTTCATAGAATTTTGCACATTTTTTTACCCGTTTGAGAAAGGCCAGGCACTAGAGTTTTCAGAAATACTGTAAAATACATCAGGAATGTGGTTTTCAATGTTTATGTAACTTTTCCCATCCAGGAGAATAAAAAGGAAATGTAATCTTTGTGAAAGAAATGAGAAAAAGAAAGTGGTAAGATTTTGCTACACCAAAACTCGGGAAACTTTTTCTCTTCTCCTATTATCTTTTTAACCAAGCGTTAAAAATGTACAGAAATAGCCCAAACATTGTGATTTTCAACCCTTGGAATCCGTCACAGACAGCTTCAAATCTTCTTCAAGAGGGTAACAATTTTTCTACATATCGATAGAGAAAGGTTTAAATACACTATAAAATAACCCAAATGGCCAGCACTGGCTCAAACCTGCGAGTTAGTTTCGATCATAACAAAGCTGTTGTTTTCAGTAAAATTGCACCCTTTTTCTCACTGATTTTGGAAATGGCAGACATTGGACATGTCAGAAAGGGCTAATATACGATGGGAATGTGTTTTTTTTTATGAAAGCAACGATTTCTTTGTTGAAGTCAATAACAATGGCGTTCAAAAGTGAAAGAAGTAAGCATAAAAATCCTATTGTTTCATTGCTATGTATAATTTTTAAATTGATTTTCACTCTTTTACAGACGCACCTTCGTCAATATCTAAGCAAATGCAAGCTTAAACAAACCATGCAAATAAATACTACATTTCTACTCTATTTCATGATCAAAGCATCAAGTTTTTTTTGTCCATACCATTAAGTTTTTTTTTCCTTTTTTAAATCATTTTAATGACCAAAATTGGCAATTTTGGGCTGAAACACTAGCCTAAAAAAAGGTTGAAAGCCTCAACTTTGATGACCTTTAGCTTGGACACAACCAGGAAAAAGTTGAATTTTCTTCTATGTATTGATAGAGATAGGTCAAAAGACACTGTTAAATAATTCAAATGGCCAGTAACAGCTCAGACCTACGATTTAGTCTTGACAATGACATAGACATTTTTTAGTAAAATTTTGCTCTTTTCTTTCTTACTTTGGAAACGGCTGACATTGGCCATGTCAGAAGATGCTAAAATACATCACAAAAATGCTTTTCATCGTTAGCAAAGGTTTCTTTATGAAATTCAAATCAACATAAGCCAAAACTGCAAGAGGTTAGCATCAGAATCCTGTCGCTTCATGATGATGGCAAATTTTTAAAGTGCTTTTCCCCCTTTCTTTTATGAAAACGTTTCCACAAACCTCTGAGCAAACACATGTGTATAACACTATTCAGTGATGTAATACTTGTGCTCTTCTTCAGGGTCCAGTATTTTATAGTTTGTCCCTATACATTTGAATGTTTTTATTGGATTTCAAAATCCTTTACACGGGCAAACTCCATACCAAAACCTTATTGCAAGCCTTAATTTTGATTACCTGCAGACTCAGATTTAACGTAAACAAAATGAAATTTTCTTTCACAAATTGATCAAGAAAGATTGAAATATACTATTGAATGCCCCAAATTACTTGCTGCAACTTCAGCCCGTGAGTAAAAAGTGATAAGATTCTGCTACACTGCAACTGTGGACTCCTATTTTTTTCCTATTATCTATTTAGCCAAGTGTCAAAAATGTGTAGACTCAATACAATTTTTTTTTGTACGCTTTTTCCAGTAATGTCCAATGGCACCAGTGACTAAATGTCCTTTTTTTTATTTCCTTCTCAATCAGATCTAGCTGTGGAGAGGGAGCCAACCATCAATTTTGAAGTGAGATATAGCCTGAAAATTGTGAGTTTCAACTCTTGGAATCCGTCACAGACAGCTTCAAATCTTCTTCAAGAGGGTAACATTTTTTTTCTACATATCGATAGAGAAAGGTTGAAAGACACTATAAAATAATCCCAAATTGCCAACACTGGATCAAACCTGCGAGTTAATTCGATCATGACAGAGCTATTGTTTTCAGTAAAATTGCACCCTTTTTCTTACTTATTTTGGAAATGGCAGACATAGGACATGTCAGAAAGAGCTAAAATACGATGGGAATCTGCTTTTTAAATAAAGGCTAGGGTTTCCTCATGCAAGTCAATCATGATGGATGTCAAAATTGCCTGAAGTTAGTATTAAAATGCTGTTGTTTCATTTGGATGTGGAATTTTGGAATTGATTTTAGTTCTTTCACTGACAAACCTTGGTCAACATCTAAGCTAACGAAAGCAAAGGTCTCCTTCTTGAATTTAATAACAACAGCGGCCAAAAGTGAAAGAAGTAAGCAACAAAATCCCGTCGCTTCATTGCGATGTGTAATTTATTAATGGATTTTTGCTCTTTAATGGATGCACCTTAGTCAATATCTAAGCAAACGCAAGCCTGGAAAACCATAGAAATGTACAAAATTTCTACTCCATTTCATGATCAAAGCATCGACTTGTTTTTGTCCATACCATTAAGTTTTTTTTTTTCATTTTTAATAATTTACATGACCAAAAATTGGCAATTTTTGGCTGAATCACTAGTCTAAAAAAAGGTTGAAAGCTTCAACTTTGATGGCCTTTTTCTCGGACACAACCAGGAAAATGTTGAATTTTCATCTACGTAGTGATAGAGGTAAGTTGAAAGACACTGTTAAATAATTCAAATGGCCAGCAACAGCTCAAAATCACGAGTTAGTTTCAATCGTGACATGGCCATTTTTTAGTATAAAAGTTCGCCCTTTTTCTTTCTTATTTTGGAAACTGCTGGCATTGGCCATGCCGGAAGATGCTTAAATGCTTCAAGAAAATGCTTTTCATTGTAAGCAAAGGTCCTTTTTATAAATTCAATGATGACTGAAGCAAAAAATGCAAGTAGTGAGCATCAAAATTCTGTAGCTCCACGGCAATGCTGAATTTGTTAGGGCTTTTTCCTCTCTTGTGGAAGAGTTTCTGTAAAAATCTGACACCATTCACTGATGTTATTATTGTACTCTACTTTATGGCGGAAATATTTGATCTTTTA
>BLXT01003624.1:51243-64680 GCA_019648995.1 Plakobranchus ocellatus
AAAGATGACATACAGCAAAATAATGTAAGATATGAACAACTAAATTGTTTAAAGGTATTCAATTTAAGAGGAACAATGATTTAAAAGGAGGAATTGTTTTACTTTAAATCTATAGACATTTTTATTACTGGGGTGAACAATAAACAAAAAGATTTCATTGTGGGAAACTCAGAAATAAAATACGCAAAATATTTCAATTCTCACTCTAATCTACACTGTAGGCCTAGAGTTTAGATGCCTGTAGATCTAATCCAACAGATTATCGAATTCCTGAACAATTCTGCGGGTTTCTTGCTAAAGCAATGACAAAAATAAAAATTTTAAATCAGCATCATTAAGAAATATTACAATAGGAATGTTCTAGATGCATTAACAAGTTCAAATAAGAAACTTCCAATTTTCTTCAAGTTATGAGGAACTGCCATTGATTCCGGAATGTTTAGATCTCACCGAAATCAAGATTGTAGATTTAACATTTAGATTCTAGATCTAGATTAGATCTAAGGAAAACGTCCCGATTGCAGACTTCTCCCTCCTTCTCTTTCTTCCTGCTACTCAGCGTTGTCTGAATGTTTATGATTCTGCAACAGCAAACACGGGATGATTTTTTGCTGTCAAGACCGATTCACCATAGCAGAGAAAATATTTTAAGTTCTTACTCCAGTGCCTAACAATATCGAGAATCTAGAATTATTGGACCTAGATCTAATTAGAACCACACGTAGATCTAAATCCGGTCCTACGCCCACATATATCTGTGGTTTCGAAGAAACATCGAACTGATCAGCTTGAGAATTTTTCACAGATTTAGATCTAACCCTAACCCTAACCTTAACCACCGACATAGCAACCACCGCCCGTCAACTGTTCATCGCGCGGGTTTGATCGAGGTTGGGTAAGAAAATACATCACCATCGACACGGTGTCTTGGCCGTTAGCTTCGCCAGCTCACGTGGGTAGCATGAGGAATTCCCGCACTTTCAGAGAGAGAGAGAAAAAAAGCGAGAGAGAGGAGAGTTGCATTAGATCGAGAGAAAGGAGATAGAGATTGTGTTTGAGAAAAAAAGAGTCGATTGTTTTTTTATAGAGCAGTTGATAATTACAAGTGATAATTATCAATTAAAACAAAAAGAAAAAAAATAATCAGATTACTCGCATTTGAAATATTTAACAACGACGCTCTTGGCGTCTCTTGGTCTTCGAATATAGAGAGGGGATTAAAAATATAATTTAGGAGGACAGCTATCGCGTGTGCTTGATTTAGAAAGTTTACAGATAGAGACTTAATTTGCTGCCGTGTCAAAAGCGTTAACACTGCAACCAATTTTTACAATGTAGTTGTAGGGAGATCAGCGCTCAGGTGGAATGGTGAAAAAAATAGCGTGGCAACTTCTCAAACTTATATATATGTACAGAACAGAGTAGAAGATTCTCGTGTGCCTTTTCACACAAAGCCAGATCGAATCTAAGCCAACACAATCCAGCGGGAGCCCAGATCAACGATGACAGTTAGGCACTAGTGTAGACTACAAGATTTACAGGAACAACAATAAAGAGCTGACCTTGAAAGCCTATGGCTGCTTCCATTATCAATTTATCATCATCACCAATTGCCTTCTTTGTCTTTTTTGGCGATCAAAAAGAAAAATTAATGTATAAAAAGAGGAACGATGCCACTAGTTTTTATAATTCTTAAATTCATGCTTTCTTCAAAATAAGATTATTCACCAAGGGGAAAGATGTTTAAAAATCAAATCTACAAAAACGAATTTCAGTCAGAAAAATTTATAGTCTTTTAGAGTAGATTTATCTAAATGTAAGAGGCCTTGAGGTAAATTTGTTGCTTCTTTTGCATGTGTAAAATCGATTTAACATAAAACTTTAGAACACAACGTAACATCCCAAGAAAGGTCCTCTTATTCCTTTCAAGAAAACATAGCTTTAAAGGATTTTGGGGCATGGATAGTTTTTTTTTTAATAGTATGACATGAATTGACAGATATTTGCCAGGCACACCCAATGTTCCTACTACTGTCAGCCATAGCATGTGCTGCTCCACAAACTCACTTTCGGTTTGCAGTCTAGAAATATCTTGAATTAATTAAGATTCTTTGAGGGATCGAATCAATTCCCCTTCTCTCCTTAAAAAATGCCCATAAGCTTACACCTAAGCATAGCTACCATCAACTCTCAGGCCTACATAAATGTCGAAAATATCATCCTTGTGAACTATCCTACACTTTTAAAAAGAATTGTGCACATTGCAAGCCATTAGGGAAAATATGAAGTTTTTTAAATGGTTTTATGCTGTCTCACACATGCACATAGGTTTTAAGTTTAAGTTTATAAAATGAATATACATGTATGTCTCTGATAGTTTTATTATAATTCATATTATCTCATCTTAAAAGAATATAAAAAATAATCAATGCTTTTTTCCGTGAATGGCCGAGCATGATATTATTTTTGTAACGCTACATGTTAACGTAGAAGTTCCACGCCCCCTTCCCCTCCCCTCCTCTTTTGTTTTTTTATTACCTTAGATGTCCCTTTCAGGCCTAATAATGTTTTAATAATCTAAAATATGATTAAGAAGAAGAAATGTTTACTGTCTCGGGTATTTTAGATGATGAAATACTATCGGCTTTATCTTACAATATGCCTTCCAAGATACAAAATTGTTTAACATAGACACTCGGGGCCTCCATTCATCGTGACTTCTGAAAAGACTGGGCTTCCACTTCTCTTACTACCATGCACGTTTGGGGAAAAAAATCCTTCCTCTTTTGCAGATTATATTTAAAAATTCCCATTATTCGTCTTGAACCCCAGCCCTACATTTCTCAGGGCCGAGATTATAATTAAAGAGCTGTATAATTCCCTGAGAGTTGACAGCAGATAATTGTATATTATTATTTTTTTTTTATTTTGGGGCTCTATGATTTCGAAAGGGAAGGAGTTCAGGAAGCCTCACTTGACCAAAAACATGAACTTCACTGGACAGTGTTCTACATTGTCATCCTCGCGATCATTATCATGATGATGATAATCATCCTCATCCTCATCGCCATTATCATTATCATCATCATCATCATGAATATCGCAATCATCATCACTGCTGTCAGGGTCATCGTCAACATCATCAAAATCATCATCATTAGCAGCAGAGTTAGTGCATCCATGGCAAAAACACAAAACTTTTCTATTGTTACAGATAACAGTATCAATAGTTTTGAATGTTTTTTTAAATCATATTCTTTCTTTATTCTGCCTTTGTCACTGTGTTTTATATGTTAGATATTCGGGACTTAATTTGACTTTATTAAGTTTATCATTGTCCTATATTTTCTGCCTAAATATATTTAGCGTAATCAGTCTCGTCACATGCTTTCTCTGGTCTCCTCCTGTTTCTGACCTTCACCTTTCCTTTATTCCTATACAGTTCCACAGATTAATAATCCAAGTGGTGTTGCCATCACATCGGACGGATCGATCCTAGTTACAGACGGAGACAACAAGACGCTACACCTCGTCTCATCACAAGGTGACTGGATCAAACAATTATGGTCAGTGCTGAGTGACGGAGACCAGGATGATGAACTGTATGCTGTATCAACCGACGGGAGTGTGTGTGTCTGTGGGACTGAGCGTGGATCTGTGTACAAACTCGATTGTTTGTAATGAATATTACCGTTGTCTCTATTTATCACTATCACTTAGAAAAAATGGATGAACATTTCTGGGATAAACTAATGTATGTCCGTGCTGTTTAACCTCATGTATACTGTATCACGTGGTGTAGTTGCATTTCTTTTTTTTTTCCTTTTCCAAAACCTTTGACTTGTATTATTGTGTTATGATATGATATTTTTATTGTGAAAACCATTCCCATGTGTGAGACAGAGAGAGAGCTAGATTACCAATTCCAGACTTTTTGTCTACGTATAGCCCATTGAACTTGATTCAAATGTGTGGTATCAAGTGGTGTAATGTTATTTCTTTTGGTTTTTTTATTTTTAAATTTTTTTCAATACCTAAAGAATAGCATTATTGTGTTATGATATGATATTTTTATTGTGTACAACATTTTCACATGTGAGACAGAGAGAGCTAGAGAATTTCATACTTTTAGACTATGTGCAGGCCATTTAAATGAACTTGATAAATTCTCCTAACGAGAACATAAAATTTAACGCCTTTAAAAAAAAATGGGGGATGCAAAGATGAAATGATTTACATAGGATTTAATGTTGTGCTCACAATTTGTTGCTTTTAATATCATGACTGGGTTAATTCTGACACTTTTATTTGAATGTTTATATGTCACAAAATACACCAGGCAACTTTTTATTTCAATAAAAAGGAAAGAAATGTATGAGACGTCAGTCCAGATCTATGACAGATCTCGACTGGGGCACGAGGTCTATATGTGTGGGCAATTCATAAGGTGGAACTAAAGATACACGAAATGTACATGTAGATAGAATTGTTTCTTTATGATATCCTTTCCCATTCTGAGCTGAATTGTATAAGCTAGATTAAAATTTTAGGAGAAGTGCGCCTAAAGAAAATTATTGTTTGTCTCGTTTACAAAAATTACATCTAGGCCTACAAGTTCTAGTGAGCTAGAACACAAAAAACATAGGTGAGTTAAGAATGCAGATACTGTTGGCTTAAGGATCCTACCAATGATTTTATACTTTCCGAAGCTCTTCTTACATTTCTTTTGATTTAAAATAATTTTTAAAAAAAATATTTCCGCCAAAATGAAAGTCATTTCCCCTACCGAATGAGCGAGAAATCACCTTGGAAGATTTCCATTAAAGTTTGTACATAACTGCCGAAATATTTTATACAGACGGCCTTCCTACTAAAAACTGTGTTACACCACAAAAACTCTCGCCAACTTCATACCATTGAATACAAGCAAGAGAAAGAACTCTCAGCATTATTTTTAATGTCAATGCACCAGGACATTTTACTCTTGTTACAATCTTTTTTCTATAACTAAGAACATGTGGTTTCCAAAGACAAAGCTATTCCAACTTTTGCAGTTTTAATATTTGCTCAAACTTTTTTTGTTTTTGTTGTTGCTTTTTCACAGAGACATATCGATGGATGTCATTAATTTTCAATATTTTTTTTACAATCCTAAAGAAATATGTCAGGCCGGATGAATTAAATGATGATGATGATGATGATGATGATGATAATAATAATAATAATAATAATAATAATAATAATAATAATAATAATAATAATAATAATAATAATAAAAATAATATGATATTTTATATCGTACAAATCCATAGTACAATCACTGCTCGATGCTCTCTACAATTTATATATATATATATATATATATAAAAATATATATATATATTTTTTTATTATATATATTCTTAAAAACAAAAATAATTATACACACATACATTTACATATGCAATTCTACATTAAATAGAGTAATTAAGTAAATCCTTCAAACTGGTACACTGGAAAATAAACGTTCTTGTATAAATATATATATATATATATATATATATATATATATATATATATATATATATATATATATATATGGGTGATATAATACTGTGAGACTGATTCAATTATTGATTGTATGTAAAGGATAGTTACTTTCCTCCTTATGTGTTGTTTTTTATGTTGTCATTTTTTTTTATTTTTCTTTTTTTGCCTCACAAAAGTGTAATACTACATTGGTTCAAGTCTCCTCCCCCCTCCCCTCTTTCTTACGCTCTTCTTAGAGGAGAAAAGACCCCCTCCCCACCCACCTCACCCCCTCCCCTTTTCTCCCTCCAACGCATAAGATCAAATTTGAACGTTCGCTTAATGAAACATTATCTTACTTCAGTACCAGCTATAGTGGTAAATTCAAAAATAAGCTGGAAGCAACAGAAATGTGGTTCCTTAGAAGAATGCTCCGTATACCTTGGGCCGCAAAGAAAACAAATGAGAGAGTTCTGAATGAAGCTAATAAAAGAAGATCACTGGTCAGAACTATAAGAAAACGTTGGGCCACGTGATGAGAAGAGGAAAACTGGAACATTTGGTAACAAAAGGAAAGTTTGAAGGAAAAAGAAGCAGAGGAAGACAAAGGGAGAAGATAATGGATAGACTGGCCACATGGCTTGGACCAGGAAAAGTGTCAGATAAACTGGCCGCCGTCAAAGATAGGGATTTGTGGAGGGACATGATCGCCAACGCTTACAAGCAAGGCACTTGATGATGATGATAGTGGTTTTATGGTACAAACTATGTTATGTCATACAACTGTTAGTCTATAGAGTGTGAAGGGATGATCCAACAGTCATCTTACTTCTGTACCAGCTATAGTGGTTTTATGGTACAAACTATGTTATGTCACAGTATTGTTAGTCTATAGAGTGTAAAGGGATGATCCAACAGTTATCTTACTTCAGTGCCAGCGATAGTGGTTTTATGGTACAAACTATGTTAAGTCACACAATTGTTAGTCTATAGAATGTGAAGGGATGATCCAACAGTTATCTTACTTCAGTACCAGCTATAGTGGTTTTATGGTACAAACTATGTTATGTCACACAATTGTTAGTCTATAGAATGTAAAGGGATGATCCAACAGTTATCTTACTTCTGTACCAGCTATAGTGGTTTTATGGTACAAACTATGTTATGTCACACAATTGTTAGTCTATAGAATGTGAAGGGATGATCCAACAGTTATCTTACTTCAGAACAAGCTATAGTGGTTTTATGGTACAAACTATGTAATGTCACACAATTGTTTGTCAATAGAGTGTGAAGGGATTATCCAACAGTTATCTTACTTCAGAACAAGCTATAGTGGTTTTATGGTACAAACTATGTTATGTCACACAATTGTTAGTCTATAGAATGTGAAGGGATTATCCAACAGTTATCTTACTTCAGTACCAGCTATAGTGGTTTTATGGTACAAACTATGTTATGTCACACAATTGTTAGTCAATAGAGTGTGAAGGGATGATCCAACAGTTATCTTACTTACAGCTGAATGTTGAGACTTTATAGCGATTGAAGGCAACTTCATAGTGTTAGTTTGTATTCAGTTTTACATTGAATTTAGAAAGTAGATATGGGATAAATGCAGTATTTAAAAAAAATGGAAATAAGAAAGTCACCCCTTTAATAAACTATATACCGCTTTGCCGTAACCATACAGTGTGCTGATAACTGCATTAGGAAAAATACATTGATAGCAAAGAGTCTCAGCAGACATTATCACTGTAGATATTGAGGCATCTCTGAATAAGAAAGATAACCAAATGGATATAGAATGCATTATGAATCTTTAACATAACAAGATTATACTGCACTTTTAACAAACTGACAAGCCGCTGAGGCAGCCTGAAGAGGTCTCTTATTTAAGAGGACCTTGGTGTTTACCGTACTCATTTGTTTACTCTGTCTAAGCACATACAGCTGTATGAACCCTCCACAACCTGGACAAATGATAGGACAATGGTCAAGTAGACGTCTCACATTCACTGTCTTACACAGCGTAAAAACACAATAGGAAATTCAACGCTGTTTCCTTTCTTCCTATCTTTGACACAAATGTAAGAGCCAGATAGAGAGTAAATTCAAGCTTTTTGTATTGTTATGATCTTATCAATGTGAAATTCATCACTGTTTCCTTTCTTCCTATCTTTGACACAAATGTAAGAGCCAGATAGAGAGTAAACTCAAGCTTTTTGTATTGCTATGATCTTATCCAGTATTATTATTGAGTCGCTGTCTTTCTTACTGTTATTATGATGACAATATTATAATTTTATATCAGCTTTTACATGATGACAATTATGTCGTTAAATATCTTACTTGAAAGTATGCAAAAAGAATTAACCTTAGTATACACAGGTTACCGATATATTTATTGTATTTATAATGTAGTTATTGCTTAAAATATTTTCGTTTTCTCTGTCTTTGGCTCTAAAGCTCATTACCAAAGTGTATAAAACCAGTGTGGATAGACCTTATCCAAAAGTTGTAGTATAATTTCTCAATGTGTGTGTTTGGCTTTAAGGCTCTTAATCAAACTGTATAAAACTGGTATTATTATTAAGTTAATTTGATAGACTCATCAAATGGATCACGTATACACATAGGTCGTGTGAAGAGTTAAAGCACAAAGTGATCAGTCTAGTAATCATGTAAATAGGCAATTTCATATGACTAAAATGCACTTTTCTTTGTTTCTTTGACATTAGACAAGTAACAGATATAGCTATGATGTCTTTACTTTATTCCGATGTTAATTAACAACAGAGTATGAACAAAATCAGCCTTAGACCTCGTGTAAAATGCAAGCTGAAGGTATCTACTGTATATACCAGTCTAGGCTCAACCTCACTGTCCCTCTAACACATTTAGTTTTTCCAGGCTAGATCAAAATAAACTAGTTGTTCATCTCGATAAGGAGAAAACCTGAATACGCAAGGATTTAATACATTCAAATTGTATATCGATATATTGTGGTCCTTTGTTATCTCACTAAGTTTTTGTGAGTCAGCAGTTCATTCAGCTAACCGACAGATAACATAGTTTGTATTCTTTGTATCAAACATCTCAAACACTTTGTCATTCAGTGTATCTGTCGGCAAGAGAAGGCTGTTACTTTGTTGAATTATAATTAATTTTATGGCTTGACAAGGAAGTATGGAGGAGGTTTATAAGTTTGCAATATGAAATCTGGAATTTTTTAGCCGATGTACAGAACTAGGAAACCTCATTTATATAAACATCGGTTTACTTTTTGTGATACTTAAATTGTAGCTGTAATGTATACTAAAGGTATGATTGCTGGACTGTTCTTAACATTGTTTTGATTTACAGATGTATATCTTATAAATATATGAAAGTTACACGACTTGTTTAGAGGTTTGTTTTAAATGATGTTCTTGGCCTGATTATTATGACATTCGTTACAATACATGGCCCGCTTCTTCTTCATATTAATGTTTAACGTTATTGCTTGAATGCTGTATTGAACGTTTTAAAATCAATAAAATGTCAATGCTCGTTCTAAACATTGAAACACATTATGTGCATTGCGTTTTCTTTATCATTTTTTTTTTCAATAATCTGTCTATTTTTTTCCCTTTTAAAGATAAGAAAAAAAAAACTCAGCCGTGCTCATACTATTCATCAATATGTTCATTGTATGGCAGGGAATGCAAGTAGAGATATAGACAAGGAATATTATTCTTCATTAGACTTGAAGTAAGTCAAATAAAGGTTGTTTTTTTAATTATTACGAGACGATTAAATTACTTCTGACAACAACATGGTTGAAACATCGCAAAAATCATGCTGCTGATGATAAAGATTATCATACTGATCAGTTTGATAGCGATGATGTGATAATTATGATGATGATGACGATAAGGATGAAGGCCATGATGAAAATGATGATAATGGTGGTGATGACGACTGTAATAATAATGTTGATGTTACTGTTGCTTGACGATTGTGCTGTATCAATAATAATGAATTATGATGGCAATGACTGTGAACATGATAACATTGGAGATGAAATAGCATATTATTTTATCCTTGTCACGAAAGCAAGCTTTTCGTGATATGGTGTTATATATTGCATATAATTTGACTGTTTGTGTTTATTTTATAAATTGAGACTATTATTTGTTTTATAACTATTTAGTCCATTAACTTTCTCAAGTTGCAAAGTTGCAAGTGTCTAAGAGTGTTACACTAACAAAGGAAGCATGGAAATTAATGACGAAAGTAAATCTCAAAAGAGAACATAAAAAACGGAAAATTTACAAAGCGCGAAATAATATCGGATGCGCAATAGTCACCTTCCCAGTAACGAAAAATTTAACCAAAAAAAATCATCCCTCTATCATCCGATAAAAAACAGTTAAAAGAATAACATTATTGAATCGTGTTTTGATCGCGAGTTTGCATAGATTTTTAAGAAATTGCGTCTGTAACAGAAAGGAAAGGGATGAAATATTCCCTATCGTGATAAAGCGATAGGTTTTCTATGCGTATTTATCGCTGTTTTTCCTTACGTCGTGATTTAATGTTGTTAAGAAAATTTGCTTTCAGCAGTAAAATGTGTGCAATATTACTGAAAATAATAAATCGTTATACGATCGAAACCAAATCGGGAGTTTATGCTGTGGATTTTATATTAAGTTTGTAAACAGTGTTTCTCCACTTAACGCTATCGAAATGGTGAAGAAAATTTAGCATTCAAATCGTTGTTTTGGAGCTTAAGCTGATCAAAGTCACCGCTTACTACCAAATTTTAGGCTTGTTTTTCAGCAAAAAATTGTCGATTTTGCCCTTGTAAATGGCTTCTAAATTTAGAAAACACTTATATATATGCAGATAAACAAATAATTGGTAGGTTCTTCATGAACAGCAGTGAAACAATAACCCTATTGAATTGTATTTTGGACATTTCTCAAAATGATACATAGTGGACATACGACATTTGTAAACTGAGGCAGCGATATGTTTGCTAAGATTGTTACGAAAGCTCGCCCCTAAAACAGAGGAAAGCAATAAAGAAAATCCCATATAGTAATGAAGTGACAGGTTTTCAATGCTTATTTCTTGTATTCTTTTCTTCTGTCGTTATTTAATTCCATCAAAATATCTTCGTTTTACAATAAGCCGCACATTCTTAATGTATTTTACAATCTTCCGACGTGTTCATTGTCTATCGCTTTAAAAAAAAAGGGTAGGAAAATGTGCGAAATATTACTAAAAATGTGATTTATTACAATCAAAACTTACTGACGGGTTTAAGCTGTGGCTGTGGCTGTGGCAGTACATTTGATTTATTTAAAAGTGTCTATCACCTTTATTCTTTGGATAGTAATTTAAAATTTAGCCTTCATGTGTATGTTTTGAAGCCTGAGGCTTTTTAAATCTTAGGCTATTTTTCAATCCAAATTTGCTGATTTTGCCCCATTAAACGACTTCTAAATTTGGGAAACATTTCAATATGTACAGAAAAAAGGTCCTGGTGTTTTGTTTATAACAAAAAATAAAGATTAACAATATTGATTCTGATTTCAGGCATATGTGTTTGCTTAGATTGTTACAGAAGCGCGTCCGGAAAACAGAAAAGCGATAAAAATTCCCCATCGGGATAATATATGCTATAGTGTTTTCAATGCGTATTTCTCGCACGTTTTCCTCTCTTCGCTTTTCGAGTTTTATCAGAAAAATTTCACATTCGATCAAAAGCACATTCTCAGTGTAATTTATCCTCCTCCTATGTGTCCAATGCCCATCGTTTTGGATAAAAAAAAGATAAGAAAGTGTTCACAAATTACTAAAAAAAAAGAACGGGTCAAAAATTAATTTGCGGGTTTAAGCTGTGACTGATTGTTTAATTGTCTAAAAGTTTCTGTCAATCTTTCGCTATCGATATATAAAATTTGCGTTCCAGTTATTGAATATTACGAAATCTTTAATTATGTGCCCCAAAAGTGTATGTCTCGTAATTTTTAGTTTGGGGGAGCGGTGACTCATTTGGTAGGGCAGTTGGCTACAAATCCGAAGTTCGAATCCCAGTCCGAACCAAGTCAATGTTTCATTGCTCCTCTGTGTGCACCCAGCACTAAAAATGGGCAGCTGGGTCTTTAAAGGAAAAGGCGGCGAGGAAAGCAACGGCAAACTACCTCATAATGCCGTAGGCCAAAAACAATCAGGACCCTACTCCTGGTTCTCCGATGCTTGGAGTAAGCGTGAGATCCACTTTGCCTTTACTTTTTATCTTTAGTACTGGCATGAAAGACTTCAGACTTCATGTTCGTCAACCTTGATTAGACTTACAGGTCTATGTGTCTTTAATGAACCCTACATGTTCTATGTTAAATGGTAGGGGATAAAAAAAGCTTTTTAGTGAAATATCCTCACATAAACAAGTGCTGGGTTGAAGTGGCCTCTACTTAAATTTATAGCAGATAATTCATAGCTCCATGGAACACAGCTAGAAGAAAGAATTGCTTTCAGAAAGATTGCTGTGAAGGCTATATCCCGTTCGAGAAATGTTACATAGATAGATAGATAGATAGATAGATAGATAGATAGATAGATAGATAGATAGATAGATAGATAGATAGATAGACAGATAGATAAATAAATAGTTAGATATATAGATAAATAAAGAGAGAGAGAGAGAGAGAGAGAGAGAGATAAGGAAATAGACAGAAAGTAGGTTTTTTTTGTTTTTTTTTTTTTGTTTGGAGAGGAAACGAAGATAGAAAAAGACAGTAAAATAGACGAATATATGGAAAAAGCGAAAGAAAATAGCATACATACAAACCGTCCATCCAGTTCCAAATCCCTCCCACGCAATGTTTAAGGGCCATGCTTCTTTTATTTTCTTTGTCCTTGTATTTATCTCTTTTCCACTCTATTTCTCTCTCTCTCTATCTCTCTCTATCTATCTATCTATCTCTTCCTCCTCTCTCTCTCTCTCTCTTTCTGTAGGCACATATATTTCTGTTATCCATTTGATTCACCTGTCTTATACTGCTACTTCTGCTGCTGCTGCTGCTACTACTACTACTACTACTACTACTACTACTACTACTACTACTACTACTACTACTACTACTACTACCACTACTACTACTACTTATGTTAACAACAAAGCAACAGTAATATAAATACTAAATCTAACAAAACAATGTGCGTTCGAACCCTCTAGCGACGCCTTTTTCAACAGAATTCCAAAAATTTCACGTCACATAATAAACAAAAAATGGGAAAGACAACAGGCAACGTCAACTCTAGCTCTTATATTAAGAGAATCAAAGGAAAGATTTCCGCTTGGAATGCTAATGTTTCAGAAGGCACCCTTTAAATAAAGATGGAAACATTACTGAAGGTGTATTGGAAGGATTGTTTGTATGTACAATTATTCAGTATTGGCTTGCGAAGAACTCTATCTCTTTTAATTGTCCTTAAAAGACACTGCATTTGTGAACCCACAGATTTGAGGAAAAAATAATCCATTGTTTTGTGGGAAGACCGAAATTTTTAGACCGGATATAATTTGTTCAATTCTTAAAAATTCTAACTCCCAATCAGACACCCCTGAACACCCGACAGTCTTGTTGCAGCAAGCAGAATTTGTTAAAGAATGGAATATTATGCTAGCATTTAGTATTTATAATAGAGGATGTAGTACGTGCTCTACTAAAGTAGAAATAAAATGTTGGATCGAGGTAAATCAAGACACGAAGAGGGAGAGACAGAAAGAGAGAGATATAGAGAGGCTGAGAGATAGAGCATCAGAGAGAGAGAGAGACAAACAGACAGAGAAAGAGAGGCAGATGAAAGGATAGAGATAGACGGCGACATAGGAAAAGACAAAAATATAACGCAGAGAGAGAGAGAGAGAGAGAG
>BLXT01003625.1:0-13448 GCA_019648995.1 Plakobranchus ocellatus
AAAAATTCTGTGACGTCATGCTCAGATCCGAACGGTTCCAATGTGAACGTACAGTGGAGTGGTGGTCCACAAGTCAGAATGGATCTGAGGCGGCGTGACACACCCCATCTGAGTAAAAACATGGACTATTACAGGGACGGCCATTGTATTTAGTATAGGGCTTTGTGAATTAGTTAGGGAGCCGTCGTGTGTTTCATTAATAAATGAACCAAGCACACCTGATGAGACTTGAGAAGTCGAAACGGCCAATAAATATGAAAGTTTCACACCCCTTTTGTTTGTTTGTTGTTTGTCTATTTTTCAAGTATATAAACCGAATAACTACTTCCTCACCTCTTAAATCTAAGAGGTTATTGTTTTGATCTGTAATGCGAACGTTAAGACTGCTTATATTTTTTCTAGCAATTGGAGGGTATATTGGATTGTGTGATTTTTGT
This sequence comes from Plakobranchus ocellatus, assembly GCA_019648995.1. Taxonomy (NCBI): domain Eukaryota; kingdom Metazoa; phylum Mollusca; class Gastropoda; family Plakobranchidae; genus Plakobranchus; species Plakobranchus ocellatus. Next base: position 438 of record BLXT01003625.1, read on the forward strand.
ATAATTAAAAATATCCTGGATTGACTTTAGGATAAAAAGAGTATATAACTGGCTTTTTTGACCCCTCAACATAAGAACCATTTATGATATCAATTTGAATTAGTATTGAAGTAATGGACATAATATTTACAACATTTTCTGACTCATGATTTCCTTCATTATAAATATCTCCTGTGAAACCCAGAACGGTTTTTAAACTATTCTCATGTGTAAATACAACTTGATAACCACTTTTAATTTGTAATCTTGATTTAAATGTATTCGGACTTGCGGATAATTCAAAAGCTCCTTCGTCCCCATTGTTTTTTAATTGTCTATTTATTTCATTGAATAATTATTTGCTTGCTGAATTCAAAAGTACTCATGGTGAATTTATTCAATTACGTTATTATGAGTTGAGATATTTGGAAAACTGTAATAGGTTTCTAAATCAACTAACGCAACTTCATATTCTTTTTCTGAGGATTATTCTATTGGTTCTTTATGAGTAGTATCAAAATTAATTTTAGTAGAACGTACAATAATTTGTTGACTATCTTTAAGAGAAAGACATGATCGCCAACGCTTACAAGCAAGGCACTTGATGATGATGATGATCTTTAGGAGAAGTATTTTTAACTAACTGTTTTAATAATTCGTTTTGTTCTTTTAACAATTGTTCAGCCGTTTTCAGGGAAATAAAATGTATCTAGGTTATGACGATATTTACCATGATTTAAATCAGAGGTATTATCTATAACAAGAAAGTTAAAAGGTTTTTCCCAACAAATGTTACATAGGTTTTTAAATTCTTCATAAGGCATATCGAGAGAAGCGTGGTCTTGATAAATTGTTTAATGTTTCTGTTATCTTGTTTGAATAGACATACATATAAAATTAGAATTCTCTCTTACAGTTTGTCTGGGTAAACGAAAGTAGTTTTGTGAAAGATTAAAAACAATCAACATTTGAGTGTCTTCCTCTCGTGTAATAATGTTCACACTTGTTTTGTTTTTCTAATATTACATCATCAAATATCATTAAATCATTATCAATGGAACTTAGTTCATTTGGATCTTTTATGTCTTCACTATTATTAAAGAATTCACACTTTATAGGATTATCATTACAATAAGTTTCACCGATTTCTTTTATAAGTTGATAAGGATCAATATCTTTATCTATAATATCTTTTCTATTATCATAAATATTATTTAAACATTCTTTAGATAAATTATTATTAAAACCGTATTGTAATATTTTGTACTTGGGTTGACATAAACTTCTACCATACACAAACAATTTATTAAAATCTAGAAGTTCAGGTTGCAAAAGAAGATCTAATAATAGAGATGTTTTACCACATCTGGATTTCCCGACGATTAATCCACTAATAGATCTCGGAAAAATAGGAGAATTGTTTCTAGTTATTTCTTCCCAAACTTTGTATGGCATTTTATAAGAAAAAAAAATAGACAATAAAAAATGACAGCACATAAATTAGGTTCAGTGGAAAATAATCAAAAGGGTTATGACAATGATATATTAAGAGTGTTAAATAAACTTGACATACAAAGAGATTTAATAGAAGAGTTTACTGGAAACAATGAAAAGAAAAGTTTTATGATTGAATTTGATAATGAGAGTAGAGTGATTTTATATAATTCTTTCAATAATAAAAACTGTGAAGTTGCTTTAGTTGATTTTGAAGCAACATTTGATAAAAAATATTAGAAGCTAATTTTCACCTTGACATTCTCACGAATACTTTTGTTAACGGTGAAGAATCAAAAAGGTTTTTCACGTGGAAAAAAAGATATTGAATTTCCTATAAATTATGAATTAATTAACAAGAAGGTGTCACTGAATTGAAACTTCAACCAAGCAAATTAATATATTTCCCTATAAACGAAAATTTTTGGGAAATAAATTTTAGACTTGAAAATCGTTTCAGTGTCAGAGTTGCATGTTTTAATTTAAAACTTAAATTACATATTAAAAATTAAAAAATGAGTGCGCATAAATTAGGTTCGTTAGAACAGACATATGGGATACAAGAAATAATAAATAAATTAGGGGGACTTTTGAATAGATCAGATCAATTTTCGAATAGATTCAATTTTCGAATAGATTAGAACAACTTTCTAATACATTAGATCAACCTTCAAGTAAAACATCTCACATTATAACTTTTCATAAACAAAACAAAGACCACCAGCTTTAATCTATTTTCCAATAACAGAAAAAACAACAACACAAAAAAATAAAATAAATAAAGCTTTTAATCAAGATAAAGGAGTTAATATAAAATTGTCTAAACAACAATTGAAATATAATAAAGATCACGTTACTGGTGGTTTTATTGGTTTACTAGCAAGAGCTGCTTTACCAATTGCTGCAAAAGTTCTTCCGCAAGTCGGAAAACATCTAACATTAAGAAGTTTAGCTGGAGTTGCAACAAATTTAGTAAATAAAGTTTTAGGTAAAGGATTATATTTAAAAAAAAGGTGGATATGTTTCTGTTGTTTTAGGCGGTTTGTCTGCTGGATGTGGTGTTGCTTCTGTTGTTGTTACTAAATTAAATAAGAAATTCAAACATAAACAAGATAAACATAGAGACATTTATAACTTATGTAAAAATAAACTAAACACTATAAATAGTATTTAATTTAAAGCATTAAATGATGGTTTTATTTCCAACGAAGAGTTTGATTTAATTTTAAAAGAAGAAAAGCATTTTAGAGAAATGAAAGAAAGTATTCAAAGTAAAAGAATGATTGTAAAATACAATGAAGAAATGAAAGAATCCGTCATTAACTTTGTTAAAAATTTAAATAATAAAAATGACTTTCAAAGTTAGATGATAATAAAAGAATAGATGAATTAGTTCAAGAACATTTAAGATTGAAAGATGAATTAAAAGATCGATTTATTTCAAAGCGTTTAGGTGAAGAATTCTTAGTAAAGGAAAGAGAGAAAATGTTTAAACCTATAACAGATAAACAAGAAGAAGAAAATAAAATACTGAAATAACAAGACCTCCGGGATTTCAGTAGTTACTATTCCTTGTGACCCTAATGACTTATTAAAAAGAATGGATTTATTGATTGCAAGTAAACAACAGGAAATACTGGTGTGGATCAAGAATTAAAAGCGGTTTTAAAAAGTTTATTTAAAAAGAAAGTAATAAATAAAAATCAATTAAGTTTATTAAGTAAAATTTAAATTTAAAAAATGTATTATTATAAAAAACAGAATAGAGTTAAAACAGGTGGTGGTATATTTGATTCAATTATCAGTGCTGTTACATCTAACGTAGTGAAAGATGTTGTACAAAATGTTGCAACAAAAGCATTGACAGAGGTAGGAAATAGAGGATCACAAAAAGTTATGGATAAGATCCTTCCTCCAAAAGTAGTTAATTCTTCCAAGAAAAGGAAGAGGGTTGACAGAAGAAAGTAAAAATATTTTAGACAAATATTTAAAGATTCAGGATTATGTAAAAAATTCAACTTCACTGGAAATTTAACTTTTTTTATAGAAATCTTATACCAGGATTATTATTTATAATTTCTGTAAATGTTAAATCAAAAGTTAATAATATTTCATATTCTTGACATAATTTAAAAAACTGTATGTAGCTATAAAGTTTACTTTTTTTCATATTATATCTTTCTTCTATAAATTTATTAAAATCTTCATCAGTATGGTCTATAACATAAATATTTTTAAACCTTTGTAAAAAATACCCAAAGCAGAAATAGTAATGTTTTTTTCTTTTATCAATATTATTAATTTTATTAATAAACTCATCACATTTATTTAATAAAATATTTTGATCTGTTGAATCTACTTCTTTTACTTTAGGTTCTTCTACTTCTTTAATTTTACTAAATAATTTTTGTTTAAGTATATCTATGGGAAATTTATGATAATCCACCTTTCTCTCTTTTTCTTCATTATAATAAGTTAAGTTATTAAATCCGTCTTCACTAATTAATTTATTAAATTTATCTATTTTATCTTTTGAGAGGCTTAGAATATAACGCTGATATGCATGATTGACTCTTTTATATGGATGAAAAAAAAAAAGAAAAAAAAAAACCTACACATATCTTCTTCTTTTCACTATCAGGCAATATTGACTTTTTAAGGACTTTCTAAAAAAGGCTGCTGTTATTTCTTAGACTGTATCAAGACTAAGTTCTATGCTCATTCTGCCCACATTATCATCTTTTCTCTCAAAAGACAAAAGAACACACCTTTCAGAGTTGGTTCTCTGTGCTTTCACTGTGGAGCACAATGGAAGAACTACAGATCCTATAGCGTTTGCTGCAGGTGTAGCTCTTTGCCTGTGGGTCCTACACTATAATTATGAAATAATCTAACTTTGTGTGTTAAAGAAAATATTCTGAAAATCTGTTTCAAAGAACTTGATAAATATATCTTCAAAAAAATTTTTTTTTAAACTTTGTTTAAAGCACATCAATGTCTTGAGACCAGTTCAAATGATTTGGAAGTTGCACTAGGAGTATTTAACGGGCAAAAATTGCAGTTGTGAAAACTGAATAGAGATAGAGTAATTCTGTGTTAAGGCATTGGGGACAAAACAACCCCAAAACTTGAAATATTTTTTTCTTAAAAGTGTTGCATGCAACTTCCAACTTACGAGAACTGATCTCAAGAGATTGAAAAAATTAGAATTTTTTCCTCTGCAAGCGCTCAAGTTAAAACCCTGATAGACAAGATCAACCTCTTTCATATAAAACGAAGCCAAGCACCAGCAAATAAAAAAAAACCACATTTATCTTTTCATCTTTGTTTGCACAAGACTTTTCTCTTTTCTTGGACTTGTATCAAGCCAGTGTTCTCTGTTTATCCTCAGTACATTATTTATTGATTTGGAAGACAATAGAGTATCTCTTTTCTAATTGGTTCTCTGTGCATAGAGTATCTTTTTTCTAATTGGTTCTCTGTGCTCATACAATTCCTACTGTTTGCTGCTGATGTGATATATTTTAATCACAGATACTGACTGAAATCTCTATTCATCATGTGGCCAATCTATTATCTAATCTGCTGTGGAGGTGCCTCTTCCCCAACATGTTTTAAACTGGCTACACAAAACAATAACCAGGACTTTTTACCTGAAATGCTCAGGATGTAACACAGAAAAACATGATTCACTGCTTTCATATTGAATGAGGGCAAGGCCTCAGCCACTGAAAAAAGGAATATATTGTCCTTTCTTGGACTACATCTAACCATAATTCTGTGTTCTTTCAAGGTGTATTTTTATCCATTGTTTCAGATGACAATGGAATATCTCTTTGCCAAGTCGGTTCTCTGTACTTGTGCAGTGCAAGAACTACTGATCCTATGACATTCACTACTGGTTTTGTTATGTTGGCACAAACAGTTCTCAATGCCTGTAGGTCTTACACTATAATTATGAGATTTCATGTGTTGAATAATTTTTGTGAAAATACATTTTAAAGAATTAAAAAAAAAAAAAATTCATCATTTTTTTCAACTTTTGGTTGAAGTCATCAATGTCTTGCCTCCAGTCTGAATGATTTAGAAGTTGCATTTTCAATATTTGATAGGTAGAATCTGTATTTACTTAGGTTTGCAGTGAATACTTTTTCTCTAATCATAACATGCAACATCTGACTTATGAGGCCTGGTTTCAAGAATTCTAAATAAGTACATGTTTTCAAGAATAGAAATTGAACTCATCACCACCACCATCATTATCATGTCATGATCATCATCACCACCACCACCATCGTCGTGTCATGTTCATCATTATCACCACCACTAGGATCATCATCATTGTTATCATCACCATCACCATCATCCTTTTAGCATTTATTTTCAAAGTTTGATTTTCTTCATCATCATTGTCACCATCTGTATGAACATCTTCATCATTCATTGTCATCATCCTCGTGTCTCTGCTTTTATTGCAAATTATGTGAATCGCCATTTTTATAATCATTGCAAGCTTAGGCTCATGTTATTACATGCGAGCCTGTGGCACCTTTGAATGAGATCAAAAATGATAGTAAAAATCCTAACAGACTTATCAGAGTTTCTCTGGTCAGACTCCCTGTGGAGGTTCCCTTGTTTGTTTTCGTCATTTGTCTCCTATTTAACTTTTTATGTTTTACATAGATGTATTTTATTGTCCTAAGTTTGGTTAAAAAAACAAAACAAAACGAACAAAAAAAAAATAAACATCAAAAGCCAAAAACATTTTACATGATTGTGTTCCACTATTATGCTTATATTGGTTGTATTCTGTATTGAGATGAAAAATTGGAAAAAAAAAAACTGCCCCCAAAAAATCACTAAAAAAACAAAATACAAAAACATGTCGTTACCATCATGCTTATATTGTTGATACTCTGTATTGAGAGAAAAAATTGCCAAAAAAACTAATAAAAATCAAAAGCCAAAAAAATGTTAAATGTTTGAGTTTCACCATCACCATCGTTGTTACCATTATTCTTATATTGGTTGTATTCTGTATTGAAATAAAAAAAAATTGAAAAATAACTGCACAAAAAAAAATTAAAAAAACAAAAGCCAAAAAAAAAATGTTAAATGTTTGAGTTTCACCATCGTTGTCACCATTATGCTTGCATTGGTTATATTCTGTATTGAGAAGAAAACATTGAAAAATAACTGCAAAAAAAAAAAAAACTATGTAAAAAACAAAACCCCAAAAAATGTTAAATGTTCGAGTTTCACCATCATTGTCACCATTATGCTTGTATTGGTTATATTCTGTATTGAGAAGAAAACATTGAAAAATAACTGCAAAAAAAAAAAACATGTTAAATGTTTGAGATTCACCACCATTGTTACCATTATGCTTGTATTGTTTACATTCTGTATTGAGAAGAAAAAATTGAGAGTCTGTCACAAAATAGAGCAGGAAAGGCATTAGGCGTTTACCACCTGTATGAAATATTGAAATGTATCAAGCATCAAAAGTTTTGGTTCTTGCACCCCTTAATTTTTCCTTCTATTTTTTTTTACCTTAATTTTAATTGGGCTGAATGGGGCTTTTTCCAATTAAAAAAAAAAAAAAAATTAAAGCATCATATAGTGATCTGCATCGCCTTTCTTCATCTTTCTCTCTATTCTTATGCATTGATGCTATACTGTAATCTTCATGCCTTTCCTAAGCCTCTCTCTCTATTCGTATGTACTGATGCCATACTTTGATCTACGTCGCTTTCTTTTACTTCTCTCTCTACCTTTATGCAAGATGCCATACTGTGATCTGCACCGCCACCTTTCTCTCTATTCTTATGCACTGATGCCATAAATGTTAAGGTTTTGACGCGGTGGAAGATGATATAATGCATCGGAAATGCTTTCATCGAATGCTAAATTTTAGTAATTTTAGCCATTACTTAAACACTGAGTTAATTATGATAATTCCTCAGCCTCTTTTTTCATTTTTTTTTTTTAGTAATATTGCTTATTATTTTTCTTCTCTTTTTCCAAAATGCTAGGGTTTTGACGCGGTGGAAGATGATATAATGCATCGGAAATGTTTTCATCGAATGCTAAATTTGTTTGATGAAATCAAATAACGAAAGAAGCCAAAAGTTCAAGAAACCAGCTATTTAAAATCACGTTAGGCAATTGTTTATCGCTTTTTAGCTTTGCTTTTTTACACAGACATGCACTTGTAAAAAACCAAGCATATCACATGCCTATAATATGATTCAATGTGTTTTTTTTTAATGTTTTGTATAAACAACGCATCAGGGTCTTAATCTGTATGCATTAAAGGCTTTCTACATTTGAATGTTATTTATAGGAGCAACGTATGTAATTTTTGGCTGAAAAAAAATTTGCCTACATCCATTAAAAAGTTTACCAAATTTTCTCGATAGAGCAATATTGATAGAAAGTTTTAAATATCCCAAATGGACAACCACCGCTTAAACCTGCTACTAAGTTTCGATCGTACCACAGCCTGTTTTCCAGTAATAGCTCCTATATTTTCCTACCCTTTTTCCAAAAAAAAAAAAAAAAAAAAAAATTTTAACAGCGTTATCATCATGCACTGCGTAAACCTCAGAGAAAATATTATTCCTGACGCCATGTCTTAACAGCTTTGTATGTTACCTCTCTGTCTGCCTAGGATGACTATTGACCTAATTGTATCCCTCTTATTCTCCCTAGTGCATCCCTTTAAGTCTCCATATATTTCCAATTGCATATATATCGGTGCCTCCTTATATCCATCGATTTCTGACATTGTATCCCTCATTGTATATATTGTTGTATCTAAAAAGTCCCTTTCCTTCTATATCATTACACTACTTGACATGATTTTGTCCTAGTCCTAGTCCTCATTGCATTTTTATGACAACGAGATGTTCATGCACTCCAAAACAATAAAGCTTCCAAGTAATTATTGAAGCACATGTGATCAGAAAATAGCCGAATTGAATACTGTGGACAAATACGACACGCTATTAAATAGTACAAAAAGTATGAAAATATTAATTATTCCGAAGCATGGCATCATTAAACAGGCCTAAAATAACATTGCAATATTAACGAAATATGAAATTTCAATAAAGTCTATCACTCATCTCGCCCCTCATTTCTCTATCTGGACTCAGACAAGTTGTCAGCTCATCAGATGCAGATAGCACACTCAGGCTGTTTTGTCATTTCTCTGGACTTCAATTGAGAACCAGGATGCATGGCCGCAAGGCTCTAACCATCTGGCTCTCTCTCTCTTTCCCTCTCTCTCTCTAGCTCTCTCTCTCTGATCCACTTTCCCGGTCTACCGCTGACAAAAGCTTGGATCGCTGTCGGCGCCATCACTTGAATTTTTTTTTTTTAAGTTGCCGTTGGCTCTGAAGAAGGTAAAATCATCATCATCAGATACTTTGTCTGGAACAGACATTGGCGATCATGTTCCTCCACTCATACCTATATGGTAAAATAATCAATTAGAATAACGTTAAAACAAGTTTACTGATGAAAAATTGGCTCACTGTTCAAAAAGGGTGATGATGATGATGATGATGATGATGATGATGATGATGATGGTCGTGGTGGCGATGGAAAGGGAGGAGGAGGGAGAAGAACAGGAGCAGGAAGCGGCTCTGTATTAAATTGTTTTTTGTGCCAGGCACAATACTAAATTGTTTCAGACTTTTTAGCTCTCGAACCTTCTCGCTATAAATCTCAGGGCAGATTTACTAACCATTTCACCACCGGAGATCTGTCTGCCTGATAGACTGTGGAGCTCCTCTTGTGTATTTTAACGTCAACTGCAACAATCTATTCTGTCTCAACCTGTTACGTCTTACATCGCAGATACTATTATTGCCAGGGAAATCCCAAAACCTATAGGCGTGTCTTTGGTGTCTACAGCCCGTCCACTCCTATGTGATTTCCCGTCTACTCCTATGTGATTTCAAAGGCTTTAGCCATCAACAAGGCTGAAGACGATATCAAACTAGAACTCACGACAAACTGGCCAGACATTTCAGGGTAATTTCACTAGCAACTGCTGACAACCACTAGAAAAAAAAAAACCTCCTTATTTCATGGAACCTTATCAGAAGTTTGAAAAGCTCCGAAGTAAGTGAGATTACAATAATGCAAAGGAAATGCGGGTCCAGAACGGGAAAGAAAAATTTTCTTTAATAAACATACCCTTGATAAAGGAAAATCCGTGCCACGAACTTTGTTTTTAAACTGTCATGACAGTAATGACTCATTATCGTTTTAGCACTTAAGCCATGTTAATGGGTTAAATAAAGGTGTGCATTTGTGTGTGTGTGTGTGTGTGTAAGTATTTACATTTAGTCTCGTAGGTGATGTTTTGATGTTATGATTGGTTGCGTGTGTGTGTTAGTGAGTGTGTGTGTGTGAGTGTGTGTGTGTGTGTGTGTCTGAATGATGGTTAAAACAAGGCCTTGCGCAAATGCGGGTCCCAACTAGAACTCGCGACTAAACTGAAAAATCCTTTAAGATTTCATAAGCGCCAAGTTATTTACAAGAATAAAAGCAAAGAACGTTCAAGGCGTAGCAGGCGAGGGGGGAGATAGAAAGAAGAGGAAGAGTCACGTTCGGGCGTCAGTGAAGGTCCGTGAGCATGTTATAAAATTGTGATGAAAATAAACTTTTTTGGCCCTGGTCAGGACAGTACACGAACCTGCAGTAGACTTGAAACCGCGACAGAAAGAAAACATCGCCTCCCACTGTCTGACCAACTTTCTCCCGTCTTTGTAAAGAATGCAATAATGAATAATAATGTAAAATACAGGCTTGTTACAACCTACTCCTCGTTGTAGTATAAAAAAAAAATAATGCTCTAAAATCTCTGTAAGGCTCGTAAAAATGAAAACAATATTTTTTTACCCTTGGATGGTTAATTCTTTGTACACTTTTGGAGTACGAGCAATAATGTTATCATTTTCTTTCTGTCTGCCTCATTTCATTCCTATCCTAAAAAGTTTAATGTGCATTTTTTAAAATAAAAAAAGTGGGGAAGTTCGGAGAGGCAGAAAGGAGGGAAGTTGAGGGAAATTGTGAGATACCGGGAGGTGGGGAGAGGCAGAAAGGAAGGAAGGTGAGGTAAGATGTGAGATGCCGGTGAGGTAGGGAGGTGGGGAAAGACAGAAAGGAAGGAAGTTGAGGTAAGTGATAGTAACAGGGTGAAGACGAAGAGGAGAAAGGGAAGAATACTACGTTTTCCACTTAGTATCTCGGGTTTAGTTGTCGCTCAGGTGAGGTTGGATGGTGCGAAACACGTTATGAATATCTTTACAGTTGAGGGACGAGGTCTCTACCAAATGCAATGCAAAATCCTCTCGAATAAGATATTTATTGTACTTCTCAAAAATGCTGATGATTCTTAGCCTAGAAAAACACATCAAGAAGACTTCTTTAGATGTAGCCCATTCTTCAAACGTGAGTCATTGTATGCTATTTGTTGTAGATCAAAAACCATCCTCGACGGAGAACCCAAGCTGAAAACAGCTTGAGGTCCCAAGATTGAATAACGAATGCTCTATAACAGTATTAAAAAAAAACTGCTTACTTTGATTTGGTCACCAAGACATCACAGAGAATCATGATCAGGGGTAGTGACTAACAGAGCCATGCTTGCTGTTCAGACTTGGATCTTCTTGATTGGTGAAGAATATTTACTAAGGTGAAAAAAGGGGTGGAGGTGGGGGCGGAGGGAAGGGGTGGTGGCAGATAAAATTTCTTTGGCTAGATTTCCTATTATACACAAAGGAAACAAAATCTATGAAAAATAGCCTGCTAACTAATCTATCTTATCACAGTGAAACCATTGTATGGAGTGTGAATGGGATGCAAATTGCATCTCTTCCAAAAATACATTACCATAATACAAGAGCATCATTATCCAGTTCATTTTCACCTACAAAATTGCCTTTGTTATTTAAACGAAATTGTAAAATAATTGTGGTACAATTTTAAAATTTTGTTCATTTAACTGAAACTGCCTTTATTTCGTAATAATTTTTGGAATGTAGCTTTCTCTTCAAATTCGAAAATCTCTCCTTGCCTTCTAGTTTTCTACAAGATTCCTATTAAGCTAATGCTCAACTTAAATGAATGGAGAGAGATCCGATTACAAACAACAAGGAAATTGCTCTAATCAACAAACACGCTTTTCAAAAAGGGAAAAAAAGGCTCGACATCTAGATCTAGATGTGATTCTATTTTGGCTCAATTTGAATTCATCTTACAACTAATTAAAAACATTTTCAATACTTTATTTCAGTTCAACACTACTGATTCATACAAACCTGCGATTCAGATAAACTTGCAAAAAATTTTCATCAACCCTAGATAGTAAGTAATAAAATGTAGATCGAGATAAAACAGGCATGGGTTGACTGAAGTTTTGAGTGAGCTCTAAAACTGCAGACACAGTGGATCCATCTAACTTACGTCCCGTTGTAGTCACGTTAAGGTGAGGTGAGGTACCAAAAACTGCAGACTCAGTGGATCCGTCTAACTCACGTCCCGTTGTAGTCACGTTAACGTGAGGTGAGGTACCAAACACAGTGGGTCAGGATAATGACGTGAGGTATGTCCGTGTGAGGTCAACTAGTGCTTGATCTGCATACGCCATGGCCACCAATATGGAGGCTGTGAAACTCATGTTGTTCTACTGGTTAAAAAGACGACGTTTTTACCGAAGGAGATATTGGGTACAACAAATATTTCAACGGAGAAATACTTTTGGAGAATTTCATCATCTCATCGATAAAGTTCTCAATGATGAGGAAAAATGTGTTTCTTACATTAGAATGAAACCAGCAACATTTTTTCCCTACTGGACAAAGTTGGACCCAGAATAGAAAAACGCGAAATAAATTATTGCATCAAAAGAACGGCTCGTGATCACTCTCAGATAAGCACTCTGTTATTGTCCCTCTTCTGTACTGTTAAAATCGACTGTTATACTTACTATAAAGGTTAACAACTGTTCAAATGCAGTAAATACACTGGCAGACACTGGAAAAACACAGCGATGCCGAAAGAAAAACGGGACAATTTTAATGCAACCGTAAAGATCTCACGTTAAATTTTTTTCACGCGAGGTAGACGGCTGCCGGGAGAAAGACGCCATGTATCCACTGTAGCGACAAATTGTATTTTGATAGCGATAAGTAAGACCTCCTGGTACCTCCCGTCACGTCCCGTCAACGGCACGTTAGGTCACAGGGTACAATTGCCGATACACGTGAGGTTGACGGATCCACTGTGTTTGCAAGTTATGGCCGATGTCTGGATCTCGATTTTGTAAGCTAAAATTAAGGTGGGCTAGATCATATCAATGCTCAATGAATTAGCGTGAGTATATTTTCTGAAGTGTGCCAAAGCCAAGTCCTATGCATATGTGTGTCTCTTTTCATAAACACTTGTTTTTCTTTGTCTCTCTTTTTTCCCTCAGTTTCACCTCCTTTAACTTAGACATACAATAACATAATATACGATTGA
>BLXT01003625.1:30457-42421 GCA_019648995.1 Plakobranchus ocellatus
ATCAACGCTCTACCCAACCGTCACAGTGTCCGTCTGTAGGACTTGTGAGGGTCATCTTGTCTCTAATCATGTCGGCTCTGAGATCACTGATAAATGCTGCACAGGGAATATCGACTGTTAATCAATCAGACCACGGCAAAGAAGAGCCTGATGGACAGACTGGGTTTTGAGCCAGGCAATTTCAAGACCTGCACAGCATGAAGCTTTGCTATTCAGAATGCAAATGATCTTTATTCTTGGGCCGCTACAGCGACTCCCGAATCAGATCGTCTGAACTGCACAGTCATTTTTGTCCCGGCGACTGCAGATTTGATCAACGGCAAAAGTCCACAGTGAAATACTATCAAACGAATAAATTCGCTGTCGGCAGTTCCACTAATCCAGAGAGTAGAAAAAATGCTTTTGCAAAAAAAAAAAAAAAAGAAAAAAGAAAAAAAAAGTGATATGAATTCCTGTTGATAGTTTACAGCGAATTTAAAAAGAAAAGAAAAAACTGCCGAGTTTGAATATGTAACATTTTCCTACCAAGTGACCTGGCTGTACTGCTTTCTGTTTAGTTAAGGATCATAGAGCTGCCAATCAAGTGGCAAATTATAAGTCAGGGAGTGAAATTTTATATCATATACACTATGCTTTAATAGGTAGGCATGCGTACATTCATGTTTTAAAAAGGAGCAGTTCTACGCACCTTTCATTTGATATATTGATTTAATCTTTTTTTTTTTTTTTTTAACAGTAAGATGAAATCTTCATTAAATATTGCATACTATCTAAACAGATTTGTATTTTCATTATTTCACACATGGATATTCTCTGGAAAACAAAATTTACTTACCAAACTTTTAATGCCCCTTTTTCTCTTCACACTCAAAGTTGTACCTTCTTTATTTGTTATAACATTGTTAAGACATCAGCTTTACATTCTCTCAATGAAAGATATTCGACTGTTTTAAAAATAAATTTAATATCAACTTTAAACTGACGGAAAATAGTAAATAGAATAGAATTAAGATTCTTGGCATTATTGTGAATCATTATTTCAGATCATGATATAAAAGTTTGCTTGTGATATTGAAATTTGACTGAAACAAAAATATTTTCCCCCTTTAACAGGTTATCGAGTCGCCCATTGCTGTGGAGGGTGAAAACCTCTTGTGCCTTTTTCAAAAAGACACGAGCCCTAATTGTACATTTCCAGCAAAAGAGCATTCCCAGTGCTTCTCCTTTAACACCTGACGTTTTTCACACAATTGAAAGCTGGGATTACCCGCGAATGGGTACCAGGGCCGTCTCTTTGTTTTAAAGTAAATTGGAAGATGGATGTAAGAATTTTACATTAATTTGTCCCTTAGAGACATTTACCAAAAAAAAATAAAACAGGAATCATGGTAAATTGTTGTTTGTTCAAAAACGACCATAACGTGCAAACATCGTCTTTTCTGATTTTTAAAAAAAAATTGTCTGTAAATAACCATAACATAATTCTTTTAGGACACAAAAATGTATATCCTATTATTTCCAAAAGAAAATCCATTGTATTTTTCTGTATCTACTTTTTCATAGCTATGCTTTTGCTGAGCAACATAAAATAATACAACCGCCTCATTACCTTTAAATGTTATATCTTTTCTTTTAGGCAACGAAATGCCCTGTTGAGAAAAACTGCAGAAGAAAACTTTGAGGTTCTGATCTGCCACCTTTTGACGGTTACAAAGCTTCAAAAAGTGTGTCAGATGACAGCAGGAGAGTTGCAACCACATACACGGATTCTGAAGCAGCTTGTGAGGCAGCGGCAAAGCCTTCAGAAGAAAACTGCCAGTCGGAAAAAAGATCCTGCCTATCAAAGAGAAAAATCGTTGCGCTACTTGAAAACAGTCAAAAGCCTTTTTGTGTTCCCATGGCATTTTCGAATCGAGCGCCATCTTCACATACGCCCCGGTGCAAGAGATGTCTTTGCCCCAGCTGCGGCTGTGCCGTTCAGATTAGAAAACATTCACAAGTAATCGTCTCGATAGAGTGGAGAAACCAAATCTATTTATGCTGGATCGGTCAAACCTAAATGAAGGGCGGACAAGCTAGAGATCTAGGGCGGTTCAAATTTGTCTGGTCAGCATGGCCTGTTTATCTGAAAAGATTAAATCAAAAAACGTTTCAGACCTTCGAAAGTATTTAAAAGTTTATTGTAGACTTAAGTGCATTTGGACCAGTTGTGTTGAAAATAGATGGAATTCGACTGGAATTAGATCTAGATGGGTTTTATAAATGTTGGTCTGCACTTTAAAACTATATTGGGGTTTTTCTGAGATATCGTGAAATCTTCTATTCCAGCAGTTGGGTGCGCACCGAATATTAAAAAGAGCAGACCCAGAGTTAATTGCTGAAGTTGCAAAAAACCTGCACTGCCTTTCAACGACAGAAGAGAGAAGCTGCTCAAGCTCCGATTTTATTCAAATGACTTTGAAAAAGCTAAGTCGGTGAAAAGTCTCCATTTCACAAGACCAAAAAATCTAGGCGAGTAGCCTCACACCAGATTCAACTACAGATAAGTTAAAAATTTTGAAGACAACAAAACGTACTGAACAGAAAATATTGAATCAGCGTGCAAATGTTTCTAAAGACCTTTTTTCTTACATCGATAAAAAAAAATTATCAAAATGACCCTCATTGTAAAATTTATATTTTTAGTTCTTTGCAAATTTTACACCGACCCATCAGTCGCTAAACAGAAAAAAAAAATTGCGACCTTGTGAGCATTATCCCATCGGAGTTAACGTTTTTATTCATTTTTCTTTTACATTAGGTCAGATGTAGCCGGCGTTCTTCATTATTATGAGTCAGGATATCTGATGGTTGCTATCATCCGTGGAGAATGTCAACTTCATCTGGCCGAAAATACTGAAGAGATCAGTTCACATAACTGTGGCCAAGAAATGTCTGAGAGGTGGGCAGTATTGCAACAGAAAGGTGCTGGTGTATGTGGATATTAGAGGAGATTCAAAATAAAGGTTGGATATTTTTCTGTTCCTTTTATACGTGTCTCGTTTAAAGAGAGATGCTTCTGAAAAAAGATGTCTATTGTGTAATGGCTTTTTGGAGATAAGGTGGACGCTTTCAACCGTTTGCTGTCAACCGTGAACAGGCTGCTTTTAGAGACTACGATATTGTATTAAAAGGTGGGGAGATCGCGCCCAGAAGACTGCATCGGTGGTAACTACTATCAAATCGTTTTGAAATTCTATGTTATCTCTTTGGCATTATAGTGTCGCAGGCAAATGTGTGGAGAGCGAACTCGAGATTTTCAGGGACCCTTTTGCCGCAAGTTGGAGCCTCGACACTGGCGTTCTAGCTTGGAGGGCCTAAAAGCCTGAGATCCCTTTGTTTTTGAGTGGCTATAAGACCAAATCAATGCGTCAGCACCGGCCCTATCCACTACCTGTTGGCAATATGAACAGTGCAAAGGATTTAAGCTCTAGGGGCAGCCAAGAATGATATGTGTACCTTCTGTGAAACATGATTTTTTATACACTTGACAAAAAGGCAAACGATTGTAACAACCAGAAAACTAAACAAAGGTTTATATTAATGCTTTTCCCTTAATCCTTGGAACCAAAGTTAAGCTGTAATGTTGATTAAATTTCTATTTTTAAATCGCAGGACAAATGAAGCACATAAATGTGCATGCACGCACTCTGCGGTGACCTTTTCAAAAAGATCTCGGACAGCTGCACCGACACTCCAATGTGATGTTCTCTGATGAGACTGAATATGACCATCATGCTGTCAAGGCTTTAACGCGCGCAGAGCCATCAGCTTCTTGCAATGTTTGTTACCAGTGAGGTCAGTGAAGGATATAAGTGCTGGTATAAAGGCAAGAATGTCTTGACAGTCTCATTTCTGAGTTGCCTTTTCAGTCTCCACGTAAATATGGCAAGAAACTTAAGGGACGTAAATTAATAATGCACAATGATTTCAGTCTCATGCCTGATCTCCTCTTTCAAGATACTTTTTTTTATTTGAGCATGGCAAGGAAGAGGCAGATTTAGATTGGCAGATTTTTAATTTAAGTTTCATACAGCTTTAGTATATTATAAGATAATTTTATGATTATTATTTTAAAACTTTCAGTTTAAAACTTGTGTGTAATTTCTTTTAGAAATCTAATGCCTACATACATTTGGCACTTTCAGATACTGTTTGATTGGTTGGATGGAAAGATTTAGATCTACATTCTTTGATTATACAGGTCTGATGCAAACATCTCTGTTAACAGCCTTTGCCAGTTCAGGATTCGGCTTGCAAATCCCTTCCAACAGACAAGAACAACAGTTCCAGAATGTGATTAATTCTTGATGAATCAACTGCATCTTTAACCTCAGGTCATGGCATATTATGTGTGCTTTTTTATTTTTATAATTGTGACAATGAATTTTTTTTTCTTTTTTCAATTTTTTAAAATTTGATAGTTTTTTTATTTTTTTTTTAAATTAAAAAAAAAAAAAACTTATGCAACATATTGATCTAAATGTCTTTTTCTGGTTCAAGATAGATCACTCTGAATAAAAATCATAGTTCCGTATGCAATTTATAGCTTTATTCACCATGCATTTTTATCTCGCATAGAATAATTTCTCTCTAGATTAATGAATATTTCTTTTTTCTTTTCCTTTCTCCCGCCCAACCTAGTCATGTGAACAGCGCATCGCGCACTCCGTGACAGTAATAGCTTTGAAGACCCAGACGAAATGGGACACAAAATGTGAGCTTTTCATTTTAAACATTAAATCAAAGATATTGTGTTGTTAACCAACTGGACTCTTTAATATTACCAAGATGCCTTAATAATTTCAACAACGTCACTGAATGATTTATTTTATGTGATATAAGAATACGGTCATAAAACTGACACTATTGCTAGTCATTTCAATTTTTTTATAGTTTTTAAATAACACTTTTTCTGTTTCTTCGTAAAACTTTTTTACTTCAATATCTTCACTCTCAGATGTTGTTGCATACATTTGAATAATTCCTAGATTCAATGGTTTGGCTACCACTTTAGCAACAACTACTCTATCTGACATTGGACATCAACTCCACAGACTTTTGCCATTGTTACATCGAATCAGATACCAACGCCTCTTTCATGTGCATGAAAGAGAAATAGTAAAAGCAAAAGGCTATCTAAAATCCCTGGACAACATAATTACGGGAGATTTCAATGCAAAAGTTGGGGATGAAAGAAATGTTGTTGTTGGGCCCAGTGGCATAGGGACTGTAAATGAGCGTGAAAGTAGGCTAATTGAATGGTGCAAAATCAATGATTTTATCATCACAAATACTTGGTATCAAAACCATCCCAGGCGACAGCGGACTTGGAAGAGCCCCGGAGATAGAAGTAGAAACAAACATATTACATCCTCATTCAGAAACGATTCCGAAACGCTGTCAAAACATCGAAATCACTGCCAGGAGCCGACTGTGATTCAGATCATATTCCAATAATGTGTAAATTTAAGATAAAACTTAAGAAATTAAGAAAAGCAAAAGCTTATCCTAAATTCCAAATGGACTTAGTAAAATCTGATGAAAAATTAAGAGACAAAATTTCCATAGCTGTGCATAACAAATATGAGACTCTAAATAACGTCTCAGAAGTAGATGTCATAATGATGTCATAGAGAAAAACATTACCAAAAAAGATTTAAAAAAAACCCCAAAAAACATAAGAAATGGATGAACAAAGAAATACTCGATTTAATGGGAGAAAGGTGCAAATCAAAAAATGTAGAAGCCAAATCCAAAGACCTAAACAGAAACATCAAAATAAAATGCAGCGCGGCGACAGAAGAAGAATTGATTAATCAACAATGTCAGGAAATAGAGCAAAAGCTAAATAAAGACAGAAAATTAATGCATGCTAAAATTATGGACGTCAGTAGTGAGAAAATCAAATGTAGTAGACCTAGCTGCATCAAATCAAAAGATGGAACAATGTTAATGGAAAAGAAGGAAATACTAAACAGATGGTCGGGATATGTTGAAGATTTTTTTAAAGATGATAGCTGCAAAAAACCCAAAATAGAATAAAACAGAAGGCCCAACTATCCTCAAAGAAGAGATAGAGGCCTCAATAAAGAAAATGAAAAATGGAAAAGCCACAGGACCTGATAATACACTAGTAGAAATAATTAAAGCATTAGATGATTTAGGAATAGATCTGATACAACTTTTTAATGCAATATACGATAGTGGTACAATTCCAGAGGATCTTTGTAAGTCTGTTTTTATTGCATTGCACAAAACACCAGGAGCAACAGAATGTGAACTTCATAGAACAATCAGTCTAATGAGCCATATTACAAAAATCCTGTTACGCGTTTTGATGCATAGAATGCGCAAGAGTATAAGACCAGAAATATCTCCAAATCAGTTTGGCTTTATGCCTGATAAAAGGACTAGAAATGCAGTATTCATTTTGTCAATGCTTATGGAAAAGATCTGCACCTCTGTTTGATTTTTCTAAGGCCTTTGACAAAGTAAGACATGTAGAGCTGTTACGTATGCTAGAAAAATTAGACATCGATGGGAAAGATTTGAGAGTAATTAGAAATTGATACTGGGATCAGACTGCATCTGTAAGAATTGAAGGAGAACATAATGATTTGAAACCTATCAAAAGAGGTGTGAGGCAGGGATGTGTAATGTCTCCTGATCTTTTTAACTTGTATAGTGAAATAATCCGAACGAATCTTGATAGTATTTCAGGCTTAAAAATAAATGGACAAAATCTTAATAATCTCAGATATGCAGATGATAGTGTTAATAGCAGAATCTGGCAAACAACTCCAAAAACTGCTAGATACCGTAGTTTTAGAGAGCGAATGTATAGTCATCTCAAAGAAATCCTCTAAGCCCAAGTGCAATCTCGTTAGCAAAGGCGAACAAATCAAGCAAGTTAAATTCAAATACCTAGGTTACCTGATAACATCAAATGGCAGGTGCACAAGCGAAATAACTAAAAGAATAGCCATGGACAAAGATATATTCCAAAAAAATGAAACCAATACTGGCAAATAGAAACATAAGTATGAAAACCAAAATAAGGGTAATTAAAACATATGTATGGTCAGTAATTTTTTTATGATAGTGAGTGTTGGACAAGAACCAAAGAAAAAGAGAAAAAAACTAGAAGCAGTAGAGATGTGGTTCATCAGAAGAATGATGAGGATATCATGGACAGAAAAAAGTAAAAGGAATTGGTACTGAAAGAAGCTAATCTCGAGCGATCACTAATTAAAATAATAAGACAGAGGCCACTACAGTTTTTAGGTCATACTTGCCAACACAAGGGTTTAGAACACTTGGCAATCACTGGAAAGATTGAAGGCAAACGCAGTAGAGGTAGACAAAAAATAACTTTTATTGAAAATCTTAAGAAGTCGTGGGCAATAAGTAAGGGTAGCAATAACTTTATAAGGTTAACTGAGGATAAATATGAATGGAGGAACGCGATTGCCAATATCTGTTTCAATGTATCTGATGATGATGATGAAATAACACTTACACAGACTGATACGTGAACGATTTCTAAATCCATTTATTTCTTCGCCAAGGAATCGCATAAAGGAACTCTTTGGTTCTTTGGTTCTTTGGTTTTCAATGTCCCATGGACTTTTTTTTCTTTTCTGAAATGTCTCATTATCTTGCATGTATACCTTTATTCTGCTCAGGTCATAGAATCTCAATGGCAGCATTCTTTGCCAAGATCTCTGAGGATGGAGACAAACTTCCAGACAAATAATGAGCTGTTCAATTCCAATACACTTCATGGCAATGATTTAAAATACGCACAAAGGCATGCATTACTTGTCATTTGAATTATTCAGATGATATTTATTTTTAAATTGTTTCTTTTTATTTGTGATTAACGCTCGCTAAACTTACTATTAAAAAAAAAGTAAAGCTAGGAATTTACAGGAGCTCGCATTTTTTTTTTCGAAAAGAAGAGCAAATCGTTCTCTGTCTTGGTAAGGTTCTTAACATTTTTAAGAAGCTCTTATTATTCGTTAAAAATCCTAGAAAATTAAAGTTTTCATTATCCTAGCTTTCTTTTCTATCCTGTTATCCAAATAAGGCTGGGCACATAAGTTAAAAAAACATTTGCAAGTTTTATACTAGTGTAAAATGAAGTTGATAAATTTTTATTAAGACCAAGGAAATCTATTAAAAAAAATTAAAAAAAACATTGAGATTTATATTATTCGTCCTTAAAGATCGAATGCCTTTAAATTTCAAATGATTTTCAAAACTATTTAATTTTCCTTTTTTCTTCCAGTTTGTTCGAGTTGGTTGTCGTGAGGCATCTAGACTCTCGAAGGATGGACAATGGGGGCGCTATTTGTGTGTCTAATAGGTCTTTATACATGAACAAAATTAAATATTGTAAATGTCAGGCAAATAGTAATACAAGAGGACATTTTGATCCTGCAGATATCAGTTTAAAAATATTTGAAGACCTTTGCTATAGATTCACCATTATTTGGCAGTAGACATACTTCCTACCATCTTTATATTTTTACATAATTAGAGCTGGTTGAATATAGATCTAAATCTAACTCGACCAATCACATTAAAATCGTATTTCGTTGACTTTAGCTATCTTACCTACCATAACATATATAGGCAGCACAAACCCTTGACCTCGCGTATTTATCTTATGTTTAATGTGACAAAGATAAACATGATCCCATCCGTGTATGACGACCAGCATGTTCATCAACATTATTGATTTTGAGTGTTAAAATAGAGGTACTGGAGAGAAATAAAGGTTTAGTAGAGTAGAGTATTCAAATCTATTTTGGTCACAAAAAAATTTTGAGGAAAGTTGTATCCACTAAAAGTATACGTCCGATTTCTGTCATCTTTGAGAACAACACTGCTGTTTTTATTTATCACATGTACCGATAGTGCCACTGTGATGGCAATGTATATTTACTTTCCTAGTGAATGTGCTCGAAACATTGTCAGTTTTAGTAAAAAATGAAATAAATATCAACACCTCGATAACTAAAACGAAATTAATGACTATCCTCTGAGTTGTTACCAGACGCCCCTTTAAATTGGTGCCAGCTTTGTTATATCTATTTTATTACATTGAGGCAAATAACTGTTGAATACTCTTTACAATAAAAAATGTATAAAGAAAATAAATATTAGCATGAAAGACACATGACATCCACTCGCAAATTAAAAAAAAAATCCTTGTGTGAAATTTGTTTTGCCAAAGTGTACAAGTTGTACAAGAAAAAAAATACGGGAGACCTTTATGCCCAACTTTATTCAAATTACTGTCATTGTCATGATCCATATTTTAACCTGGTGTGTGTGTGCGCGCGCGCGCGCCTGAAGGGATGTGTGTATATGTATGTGCAGTTATGTGGCCACTCATTTGTATTTCTTCTGTGAATGTTGTAAGTAAATGCAGTTATGTCTGAGCAAGATATCAGCTGTTAAAAAAAAAATTATTTTTGGAAATATAGTCGTATCTTATTTTGTTCTCTATGTATTCTAAAATTTGACAATATGAATGTCAATTTTTCAAAATAGCAAACGTGTTTTGTCAAATTATTGAAAGTATGTTCCTAATAAACATAAAAACGAGTTGTAAGAGGGACTACCCAACTTATTTATTTTTTTTTTTTGTTAAAATCTGCACCTCTTTTTACTCGCCAAGGATAATTCTTCATAAAACACGGTATAGTTATTTCTTTATATCACTGTCACTAATCTCCAACCAATAAGTGTCATCCCATTCTACTTTTGACTTCAATTTTTGAGTGTGTTAAGCATTTTAATTGCAGATTTGCAAAGCACAGAAGACATTTTCAGCTTAGTTGTTATAGGGAAATGCCAGTTGCAATCATCTAAAGTGACGTTGGTTGATTGTTTAACACATAAGTATTCGAAATACATTTTATTCTTTTTTTGTATATCAATAAACACCGGCTTATATGAATAATTCATCACACGCTGCATTATTTTATTTGAACTTAGGGAATTTTTATCTCTCTACCGGTGTAATACTAGATAAATTATATTCTTTGTTAAAATTTGGCACTATGATCTAAGTAACACCTACAATCCTCCATGCTTGGATATCAAGTTTGTGTGTGTGTGTGTGTGTGTGTGTATATATATATATATATAAGGTTAACTCTTTAAACCTGCAGGCCTATTCCATGTTTTGACGCAAGGTTATAGATGTTTGGAAAATGAAGAAGAGGGTACCTTTTCCTTTTTAGTAATAGATTACCTGTAACAGTGAAAAATCTAAAGTTTTGTATATCAAAATAATCAGAATTGTATAAGCTTTTTTGAAAAATAAAATAAAATACTGCAAAATGTTGATAGTCATGGCTGTTCACCGACCGCAGTCTGCGGCCGCTCGGGTTTAAAGAGTTGATGTGTATAAGTACTCAAAACTTAAGTCTTTTCTTTGTAAGGGCTATTTAGAAAAAAAATAGAAGTATTCAAAATAGTTTCCACATTATCTCGCCACCCTATACAATGGGATCCTTACTACCCCTTTTAAAGATTGTCAGTCTTGTAGGAGTTAGGACGTACTCTTCCTGCTAGCATAAATCCCCCCTGCACTGTCCTTTAAATCGCCTCTAGATCTCTTTCGAACCTCATGTGGAGACAAAACCTCCTCTGCCCCTCTGGTAAGAGTTGACGATTTTTTTTTATCTTCTTCACTTAACACTTCAGGCATAGCTCATGACTTTCCCTATACACATTTTCCTGGATAACTTTGAGCTGAATTGCATTTCTATCTGAAGATAATCAGTTTTTTTTTTTAAAGTTATAATCTCATTGATCCATCTATGCTTTGCTGTATTCATCACAATCTTATGACATCAGGCGCAAATTGGAAGCTTCACTTATAAAAAGCTACTATTAAAAAAAAAAGGTATAAAAAGTTATTAAGCGAGTTGCGGAAAAATTACTCCATCCCTAAAACTATGGCCATATCTGAGATGCTGTCATCAAAGCGACTATTTTTAAATATTGACCTCCCAAAGAGAACAGGGCGAAGCAGTAATTGTGCGAAAAAAGAAGATGTATAACTCTGGTAAAGACAATTTTGTAACTTTAGTCAAGACAATTCTATAATCCTGGAAAAGACAAGTCTTTAACTCTGGGAAATAATTTTCTGACATGGCCAAGATCGTAACATGGCCAATTCATTAGCTTGAAAAATGATTACTCATGCTATGTATTGCCTCTCAAAAGTCTGTTGAAAGCATTCAATAAGAGAAATAATATTCTCATAACTGCACGCCTCTTTGCTTATTAACTACTTCGTCAGGTCTTCTTTTCGCCCTGTGAAATGTCTGGTATCCAGTACCTTTGCTTATTTCACATTATTGGAATGAAATCTTTCCTCTCTGCTGTAGAGAAGGGCTTGACCCATGACACATTATCATAAAATCAGGAGTTTATGATTCTATCTTTCTCCGTGAGTATGATTCTATCTTTCTCTGTGAGAACATGACTGAATTTTTTTGTTGTTAATTGATCTTTACCCTCTTTTTGTGTCTTCTCTCTTGCCTTTCATTAAGAACCATAAAGTATGATCCTTTGCTTAGACTAATTCTTCTCGTTTACATGGATGTACAATAGAATAAACTAATTCTAATAAAGTCACAACAGTGCGAGAATGAGCGCAATTTTTATGGACAAAATAATATGACGTATACACAGGCCCTTCTGGGATGGATCATGGGATGTGCGACTCTAGAACGATGGAAAAAAAAACCAAAACGCTAACTCCTATAAGCAAAAAGTAATAAAAGACAACAAACACATCGCATGAACGAATTATTGAACTAAAAATTAAAACCTCTTTTTTAGTCAAGCCGGGTCAGAACTAGAACAGACTCAAGGCAAACAAACACAAAAATACCC
>BLXT01003625.1:46679-58992 GCA_019648995.1 Plakobranchus ocellatus
ACAGTTTCAGGCTGATTTCTGATGCCTTCGAAACATACACACTGTATGAGATCTTAAGGGACTTTTGACTTCACTAGCCATAAGGTGTGTAGGAAATCTGCAGCAGTTTCCCGGGTCCCATGGATGATGGGCCTCAAAAGATTGAGATAAAATGCTCTACCACACAACACCAAACTAAGGCACCCACCGATCCTGAGGCTGAAGTTGTTGAAGGAATGTCTGTTGAAGTCTCCCTCTAGTGTAGATATCATGGCATTGCAAAACTCTATCATAGTCACCACGTTTTTCTCCCAACTTTCTCCATCCTGCAATGACAAAGAGTAAAAAAAAAAAAAAAATTCTTTTCCTTTACCTAAAGCTACGTCTCAAAATGGACAACGCACTCTTAACGAAAAGCATAGCTATATAGATTGGTGAATATTATAATCGTATACGCTATTTGCAATACCTTCTTTTCCTCGGACGAATGACGGCAAACATTCAGTAGTTTGTATAATAGAAATACACATACTTATACACCTTCTGAAGATTATAAACTCAGATCGCTAAATAATCTTAAGCTTTACATAGTTCTTAAATATCAACATTTAATCTAACACATAGTAGACACTCTTTGTGCACTTTTAAATGTCGTCTTAATTGATAAACGTGACATTGACTCATTTGGAGAAGTCATTATAGAATGAAATATTGAACACCACAAAGCTATTAAGGCAAGTATGTGAGAACAGGAAACAAGAAATTATAGTTTAAGATTCCTCATGCATTTCTTAAGTAATCATATAAGACGGTTACCTCCGAAGTGCGCAGAGCTTTATTGTGAAGACCCGTGGCCGCCATATAAGTGCTTCCAATAGTCTTGATTTTCTCAACGTCGGGAAACTTTTTAATCAGAAGCTGCAAAAAAAAGGACAGCATAAAACACATCAAAGCAGTTTTTTTAATGCTTCATCGATTGAAATGGCTCTAAAACGCATAACTTGATATTGCATTGAGAGAGCTCTGTTTCTCTGGAAATAAAACAAGTATAGTACCTGAATTATCTTGCTGCATAGACTATTTCCAATTTTTTCTCCCCGAACTTTAACCGTGACACTTTCCACTCCTCTCCGTTATTTAGACAAGGTTATTTAAATGATATTTTTCGATCTAAATAAAATAATTCAGACCAGGCGGAGAACTAAAAGCGACAGTGTTTTAAATCTTTAATTACATAGGTTGACCAGTTGGTGTTGACTCTCTAACAATTGTAAAGATTTTCCATAATGTCAAAGTTTTCAGGCTAGATATACTGGGTTGCTTATCAAAGCCGACAGGTTCTGTTTTCAAAATACTGTTGCAAATTATCTTTAGTACCAATACCAGCAATGAAAATAGATCCCTGTGCACTAAAAAGTATTTCTAAATCTAGCTCAGCGTGCCTCGGGGTAAATAACAACAAACTCGGTTTTTTGTTTATTTTATTATTGTTTTTTAAACAAAGCTGATTTTGAAAGCAAGTGATCTTAATTGCTGACACGTTGAGCTGGTATGAAGGTAGAAAAACACACTATCGTCTTCGAGGCTCAATACCCGGAGAAAGGGTGATAACGAATAGGAATAGGGCACGGCAAAAAAGGCAATGTAACATCCACTGAAAATGCAATAATGTGTCTTGATATTCATGCTCTTTGCTATTGATAATTAAATCTGTGGCAACAAACTAAGCGAATAAAGAATGATTAAAAAATCCAATACCCATCAAAAACCCCTGTAGGCTTTAGGTTTAACAAAGCAGAAAAAACCCTCAACTTTTAATATTTGAGTTGAAAACACCTCCCTATATATCCCCCTATTCGTCATGTATGATTATAACCATTGCAACTACTTCACTTTTAGGAGTAAAGTATTGCTTCTGCTCAGGTTGTGTAAATTATTCGTTTCCCTCTACAAACACCCAGCAGAATAATCCTAATAGTTGAAGATTCTTCACAGATAAATGAGACATATCCAGTTGAAAAAAAAAGTGTTAAAAAATGACATTCGTAGGTAAACATTTAAGTTTAAAAAAGCAGAATTTATGTCGATGCACAAGGCTGTGGCATTTGGTAAACAGCAAAAAGTAGATACCCATTTGCCTTTAAAGATGTATATCTGGCTCACATGAAAAAAAAACACTTTACAATGTTTTTCCTTTTGATGGTGGGCAACAATACAAAAACAGACTAAAATCATTGCAACTACTTTTCCTATTATTTCAACTTTTTGGATTATGCATACCAGATCAAAGTCTGATATGATCTCGTTTAGAACCCGGATGCACTCCATGCCCTCGCCGTTCGCTTTCGTCTGCTGATAGAAATCTTTGAAGTTTGGTATTGAAGCAAACATAACGGTCACATGACTGCAGCTCTCATGATAGAGGTCCTATGGGTCGATGAAAAACATAAAAAATAGAAATGAAAGAAGATGGTTGTTTAGAGAGCCATAAGCAAAAAAAGTAAAGAACCTGAAGAAAAAAATATAATTACAGATATAATCAAGCATTTCCTGAGCGTTAAAGTTACTATTTTTTAGTTCCAAATTTTCACTACCGATTTCAGAAAAATGTGTCAGTCTGAGAAAATATCAAAACTGCGCATTTAAACTACAAACATACAATTGTCTTCAGTAAAGAAAATATATCATACTCTTGTGTTTATGAGTGGTTTATTTGTGAAAAAAAATGCAACAGTAATTTTGAAAAGAACAATCATTACTTTTCTCAAACTTATCCGTTGATTATCAGTCACATGACGTATCTTTCCATACTGCTTGTCTATGTTTAATATCATAAATATAATTTTTTTATGCTATACAGATTAAATTTTAGACGCTTAAAACAATATGGTGTAGCAACTGTAATGGCTATCGGAAAAAGTGCAGAAGATCCAATTACTGGAAATCATTTCGCTTTTCTTCCGGTGCAATGACAGGCATAATCTCCCTTACCTCATGTTTGCGTGAAGATCTCAGGTAATAGGCCACGACATGTGACGGGATAATATTTTCCAGGACTATCTTGTTGATGGCTGCCATCATTTTGACCTGGTAACGAAAGGATTACCAAGAACATGATCCATGGCAAAGTTGAAATGGTGAATGATTTACGATACAAAGGATCGATAGGCACTTTTCTGACAAACTCTCAAATTAGATGATTAGTAAGGCAAAGAGAGATAAAAGATAAAAGTGAGACAATGAGATAAACTGAAGGAGTCCAAAACAAAACAAACAGACATAAACAGGCGATCGTCTTCCTGTGAGATCCTTAAGGATTAAACATGAAAGCTGAGACTAAAAGGTCAGATCTATACTAAGGAAAAGGAACTTGACTCATTTGGGGAAATAGATAGATTACAAGCATTGCCAATAACATGAATAAAACCCATAATTTATAGAAAACAAACTATTTTCAAAACAATATAAAAGGATGAAATACTGAACTTTAGTGTTTTTACTTCCATTATTTTTTTTTATTTAAAGTGTAAGGATTGTAAATATAAAGCAGGTCCAGTGAAACGAAAAAAAATATATTACCGGGGCAGAAACTTCATAAATAGATAGCGTAATGACAGTTATATCAGAACAGAGAAAGATTGAAGGTATATAATTTCGTTGAGATTTAAGAGGCTGTGCCACAAGAGATTATGACAGAAACGTAGCAAAGGAGAAATGGATAGAACATCAAAATCTTAATTTAGCCCACCTGTTCTGTTTCTCCTTGAAACTGTAGTTTGAATAGATGACCCACTCTATTGGCAAACTCCATCTGCCTGTCTATGTAATGCATGGTGAGTAAGATGACTGCTGAGAAGACTGATGTCTTGTAGAGCAGTCCCATGTCTCCATTTTGACTGCGTATGTGAGGTCAAATAAAAAAAAATCATAAAATGTTTAAAAAATCTGAAAGTAAAAGCGCTTGAGAAAACTATTTTATTTTATCTTGTAAGCTGCAAATTACTTTTATCAGGAATAATTTTCTATAATTGTCTGGCCTGTTGAATATAATAAATTAACAAACAATTACGTACGAAAAACAGAAAATAAATGAACGGTGGCAAAAGACAAAAGCACCTCGACTAATTTACCATATCTCTTTTCTTTACATCTTTGACCGTTAGGAATAGAAACGATATGGAAGCATTTTACATAATCATAAAACCTCTATTATTTCTGTTAACCCTTTTTAAAATGACTTTTTTAAAAAACTTTTTCCTCTTAATGGGGCAAAAAACAAAACAAAACAAAAACCAATAGCGTAAAATAAAAGAATATTCATCAAGTTTATTCACAATGGAGAGATTTCACTCACCTGTCATTCGCAATGGAGTCAGCCGTTTCGAACACGCTCTCTTTTCCTACATGAACAGCCACGTTGACGACAATGAACATGACTAAAAGGAAGACGATTTTGATGAGGCACTTTATCTGGATGTAAATGCTGAATCCAGTAAACGCCAGCAAGAAAGACAGAAGATAATACTGAGGAAAAAAAAAACGAAATCAAGAGTAGAAAGATTCCAGTTTTTCGGTGTATTCAAGGTTATAAATTGCATCTTTACAACCACTTACGGATATTAATGAAAAGAAAAGATATGAGCCACGGAAAAGAAAAAAAAGGCCTCTGGTAAGTTGGTTTCTTGCGAGAGAGAGAAAGAAGTAGAGAGTGGGAGTGAGTGAGGCTATTTAGAGACAGAGAGAGAGAGAGAGAGAGAGAGAGAGAGAGAGAGAGCAAAGGATCTGTCAAAACAGAAAGCGAGAGAAAAAAAGAGGTAGAGAGGGGGAGAGAGTGAGAGAGATGGAGAAATAGAGAAAGAGAGAGAGAGAGAGAGAGAGAGAGAGAGAGAGTGTATGTGTGTGCAGGACGTCAGTTTTGCTGGTATCTGTCAAAACATCCGGACATTGGCTTATGCGGAAACATTGAAACCAAAGGAGACTGTTTACCGATGGGAAGCTGCAAGCCGAGGTACCAGCATGTATGTCAGCTGCTCCTTTTGTGCGATTGCCTCCCACGCAGAGATTCTGCGATAAAAACGGGAAAAAAGAGTGAATGTCTTCTTTAAAAAATGCAAAATAAAATAAGCATAAAAATATTTTGTGCCAAATCGTATACGTTGGCAAATACAATTTTCAGAACAAAGAAATAAAGACAGCTAGAGAGGCACATTCAAAAAACTTTAAATGTTTTGCATAAATCTTAAATCACAGAATACATTTTTATGGCCTAAAGGGAAATGGCAAAGCAAAAACAGGAAACTTTAGTAGTTAATCAAGAAGCTTGCTACTATCTTTGAAAAGAATCTCTCCGCTCATTTGCAGGTACATTCGCCTTGGTGTCAGTGATTTTCACCTTGATATGAGTTATTTATTGTTATGATGTTGTTTCTATCCATACTATGTGACCTGAATAAGTTTGTGTGAAGGAAACCTCTTAGAATATGTTTAAATCCCGATTAGTTTTTTAATGACTTTATGCAGAAACATCATGATTTTTGTTATATTAATGGAAAAGAAGGAAATATTTAGCAGATGGTCGGAATATGTTAAAAATCTTTTTAAAGATGATAGGTGCGAAAAACCCAAAATAAAGAAAAATATAGAAGGCCCAAAGAGGTAGAAGCAGCAATAAAAAAAATTAAAAATGGAACAAAATTTCTTTATTGCTGCTTCTACCTGATAAGGTACCAGTAGAAACAATTAAAACATTAGATAATATAGGAATAGATCTCACAACAAAACTTCTTAATGTAATATACGACAGTGGTACAATTCCAGAGGATCTTTGTAAATCTGTTCTTCTAGTACTGCCTAAAACATCAGGAGCAACAAAATGTGAACTTCATAGAACAATCGGTTTAATGAGCCATTGTACAAAAACCCTGTTACGTGTTTTGATGCATTGAATGCGCAAGGGTTAACGACCAGAAATATCTCCCAAACAATTTGGCTTTATGCCTGATAAATGGACTAGAAATGCAATATTCACATAGTATTTGAGAGTGAAAACCTTAGGCGCTAGACAAGAATGTAATTCTGAAGAGTGCCATTTAGAAATATCGATCAGCTAGAAAAAAAAAAAATCAAAACAAATGGATGTCAAGAGAATGGGTTGAAAATTCAATGTAGGGTTGGGTAAAAAAAATGAATGCATTTATTGGGTTAAAGAGCTGTTGGTTTGCATTGAAAGGATTAAATGGTATAACTTACAAAGTTTGTTCAAAGATGCAGACGAAACGTACAAAATTGCTTCGAAAAATTAAAGTAAAATGATAAACAAATTTACCGATTTCAAACTGCATCCTGATGCATTAGTTGCTATACTGTCTGTGCCGTTAGGTGTATAAATTGTGCCATTCAATTGCTTGTCTCCATCACAATAAACCTGTGGAAGAAAGACTTTGAAAATTTTCCTGACCAGTGAGTTAATAAAAAAGAACTTAAGTGAAGCTCATCAGAGCAGTGGATCCGTGTTGAAGTTACATAGCGTCTCGGCGACCAATAAAATAAAGGGGAACAATATAAGAAAAATATGCTGTTACCACATTCTGTTAATGACTTTAAAAGCTTACAAGACAATAAACTTTTTAGCTAAGTCAGTCTGATCCCGTTAAAGATAAGGCATAACTATGGTCATCTAAGTTTGACCCTATGGTATCAGCTTAGACGCTTTCCAGGAATGTGTGAATGAAAGGAAATTTGGATTGGTAAAGCCTTTTTTCAATGGGTTTCCCAAAGTACCCAAAGTCTAGAACCAAACAGAAGTAAATACGTTGATGGGGAAGATATGAATACAAGACAAACACGCTTTGCACACTGGTCGTGTTATACTGCCATGAGATAATAAAGAATACAAGGCATGGGTCATGATGTTTTGAAAAGTAACCACTTCTGTAAAACTTGGTAACAGTGCGGTTTTACCTTGGAATCACATATTGCCCAATTTTAATTGATTCTTTGGCATATTATTGAATATGTATATATATACATAGACACACACACATTTTGATCCTCTTGATTTTCGAGAAACATAAAAGAACAAGTATTCAATGTCTTCAGGCATGAGGTAGTGGCAGAACGGAAGAATGGCAACAAGTAAACGAAAATTGAGAAAAAAATGACTCAACATCGAAAAGAAGATGAAGGGCGCGAAGCTTTCGTTTATCTAGTTTATTGACAAAAGAGTATCTTGTGATTCCTGTGAAGTTTAAATGTTTCCAAAACCATCTTTTCGTCTCTACAACCTTGATTGCTGTTTGAAAGTATTAAAAGCTGCCGTATTGCAATTTCTGGTGCAATGGCGTTGGCATTGAGCCGTTATTTTACCCTTAGGTCTTGATTACTCCAGAACAGGATCGCGAAAACGGTTTTCGTAATTAGCCGGAAGACATAATCCTTGCAAAGGCTACCAGATAGCGGGGTTTTTCTTCTAAGGAACTCATGCTTGGTAGATCATATAATAATGCAAGTTACAAATAAGCGCGTACATCAATGCAATTATCAAACCTGCTGCTACATTGTGTTAAAAGTCTTATTGATCAGGAAATACGAAGCTATTCTGTTCACAGCATTATGTCCAAGAAATATGCATTGTGAATATAATGAGAAGCGACATTCCGTTTCCCTTACGATATCACTCACCAGACTGACAGTGGACATGAGGAAGATGAGGCTGACACAGTAGACAGACAGTACAACCCTGGTACAAGATGACTCGGCTATATATCTTGACAAGCGTTGGAACAGCTGAAAAAATTTGTGCCAGCGCCGCTAGGAAAGAAAACAGAGAAGTGATCATAGGCAACTTTTAATTGAAGAGATGTTTAAACAACTTAATGAGGGAAAATATTTGGAAAACAATTTTCCATGGTAAAACTAAAATGCTTTTCTTCAAACTAAAATTAAGCATGTTTTGACCTTACCCCTGAGACAATCGTTAAAAAGAATTAAATTGATTGTCCTCACAGTTAAAACGTATACTTTTGCATGAATTACTTTGTAGCGGGTATCATTCAAAGGTTTTAAAATCAGAAGACTAAAGTCACCATTTTCGCTCCAGTGACTCTGATTATGAGTTATGATGATCCACTCGAGTTTATCAAAATAATAGTACTATGATAACCCTATCATAGCTTGAAAATTAAACTTATACTATAGAATTTTTCATCCCTTCTCTGCTCCACTATTTTTCGTAAAGCTGTTTCCAAGAACAATCTTCCTCCTTTTCCTTCTTTTCGCCTCCCCCTCCTCCTACTCCTACCCCTCCTCCTTCTTCTGGTCCTCCTGCTCCTCTTCCTCCCCGCCTCCTCAAAATCATCACACACGCATTATTCACGGAACGATTTTGTATTTTTTTTCGAGACCACTTATTTTCTTAAATAACCTAAACTCAATTACAGCCTTTGCACAAAGTCAATAACTATCTATTCAATATATTCCTCTTGATTTTTCTTGATATCTACAGCTTCTTTTCTGCTATAGTTAAATTTCTGCCAAACCTCCAAGCGCAAGTGAATTTTTTTTTCTTTTTAAATAACATGACCCAAAGACCGCTATTAATAACTGGGAAACGATTTAACTAACAAAATATAGTTTGAAAGAGGCAAGTTTACCAGAGTGTTTATTTTGTTGCAGAGACAGATCAAGGTTAATGCTGTGAAGGACAAGAAGCCCCCTAGTACAGTGACGTAGACCAGGATGCCCCTGTATAGACCGTCATAATGATAAGTTGATTAACACAGCGTTGCAAAGTTCAAGTAAACAATTTGTGCAACATGAAGTTCACTTATTTTGGTATTGCTGTAACATGAATCAGTTTTACTTATTCATAAAACGATGTTCTCATTTTGAAAAAAGATAACATGTGTTTTACATCATAAGAAAAAAAACCAACCAGAAATTATCATCTGGTGAAAAAAGAATGAAGCCAAGTAAAGACGTAAATTCACTGAGAGCATCATTGTAAATACGTTTTACTGTCGCATAATCATTTTGCTGGAGTACCAGTAAATTGTTTTTGTAAGTGTCTTCATTCTTTTTTTGGTTTTATATTTCACAACAAAAATATAATTTTCAGGAAGCTGATGTAGACCTACGAAATGCTTTATTAGAAACAAATAGAATGAAGAACGATACCTTCATACAATTACATAATTTTATTATCATCTAAAATTAAACTTGTGTTTACCGCAATTACCTCGGTAACATGACAATTTGGATGACGAAAATCACGATAAAGATAAGGAAAGTGAAAATGACATAAAAAGGGAACATGTCATCCGACTGTTTGGAGAAACTTCTCTCTGCCCCAGCATCCCAAAACCTCAACCAGACTGGATGCATCTCTGAATCTCCTCGACACTGGCAGCTGTTGAAACCGATGGGAAAGAATTTTCTCCATAAACAATGTTTTGGCTACAATAAAACAAAACAACAAAGATGATCTATTTGATGCTTTCAAAACTATCATTATCACCAACACACCATTTCCATCTCTATTATCACCACCATCATCATCACCAACTACACACCCATAACAGAACGTTATATACGTACGTAATCACCTGCTTGGATAGGTCGCTTTGTTTTGCATTCCCTTTTATCTTTCAGTTTTCACTTTCTCCTTTTCCGTCTTTTGCCTCTTCTTCTTTCTAAAGTACACTCTAAGATATTTTTTACTAGCACTTGTCTTTTCCCTCCATTGAAATCTATAATTTTTTTCACAGCAAGCGGATCTCTAGATCTACTTTGCACTACAACGTAATTTTCCTCTTATGAACTGATCCAGTCTGTGCCTCATCCAATGTAAATATTAATGATCGTTGGTTATCTCTTATTGAGAGTCCAAAAATAAAGTCAGAGGAAAACAAAGTATATAATGTGGTTTAAAAATTAAAGTTAAGTGAGGGAAGATACTTTCGTTATCGTACAAAAAGAAGCTAATCATATCTGTCAACTTAAGCTTAAAATCACTCAACCCACTCATGATGTTAGCGCTCTGTCCAGTTTACTCTTCAGTACAATCATACAGTCTTCCTCGGAATAGGATGCTATTGATTTCATTATAAGTTTCGGTCGCTTTGAGCTCATTTAAAGCCAATACTTTAAAACAAGTATTAAACCTAAAATTGTTTTGTGATATTAAAAATGAAGCGAAATCCAGACCCAGAAAATGAGAAAAAAAAATTGCATGCTGCAGGATAAATACAAGGTGGAAGTACATTTCAGTCTTAGGAGCTTATAGTCTACTCCAGACTATTCGTCTGATTTCCCTGTGCTTAGCCATTCGGGTTTGTCAAAACAATCTCAGAGTGAAGATTTTTTTTCTTTTATATTTCAAAGTATGTATATCGTAAAGAAAAAAAATGATTTCTCTAAAATCAACTGTTATAGTTTTTAATTTTTATTAGCTTCTAGCGGAGACTACCTGGAAGACCCTTTGAAAAAAATTGCTAAGATAACGCACCTATTGTTGTTGATATCATTCAGCCTATCTTGCAGCCTCATGTTGATCTCCAATTGTTGCTGCTTGTCTGCTGCCATGAGGCTGAAAAATTAGTTGAACAATCCCGAAGAATTGGTATTTCCATTTATAAACTGATGGCATGTCGATAAAATTAATAATATATATAAATTCATATTTTTTATATAGAGACTTCTAATGTGGAAATAAGGTAAGAATATAACACTGAGCACACAAAAATTAAGCATATCCCTTGCTTCCCTCTTCCCACAAGGAACAAAAGAAGAAGAAATAAACACACAACAAAAAGTACATAAAAAAAAAAACCAAGAAAAGCAACAATTATTATCAGAAAATAATGGAAATGGTGAAATTGTGAAATAAGAGTCAAGTCATTATATAGAATAACCTGTTATGCAAGTCATGCGGAACACAGTATACGGTTTCCCCCATTTTTTTGCCGCAGGCACAATTTCATGGTGAAATTTAACTAATTTTATCTTTTATAATGTCATGAAAATGTAAGCAAAATTGAGCTCTGTTATTCTGGGAGGAAACTGATCCCTCCCTAGGCAATCTAATTTGATATTTACCATAAAAGTGGAACGGTAGTAGTCTAAACAAAGACGATGATACACACATGCACATATCTATCTATCTATCTATATATATATATATATATATATATATATATATATATATATATATATATATATATGTATATATATATGCATATTTCTTTTCTAATTGCCAAGCTCATTCCTTCAAATTTCAAATAAGAGCAATTCACGTTACACTTTAGCAAATAATATTATCCTAACAAACAAGCAAAAAAAAAACCTTACTCATGATCGATGCCAGATGAATTCATCATTATATTTGAGTCTATTAACGCCAGACTCTGAGGGAAAAAAAATAAAACAGAATTTGGTAATAAAGTTTTTTATAGATAAAAATAAAAAGAAAGGATTACAGTATCTTTATTTTCGCAAGACTCTTAAAGGAGGAACGACATTCAGAATTAAATTGAAAAATAATTGTATACTTTTCATCTTATGATTTCATAGATGAACATAATCTATAATGTTATGAATTGTTTATATTCTAGGCAAATACGTATTTGAATCTGACACGATAAAGCTAAAGATACAATTCCTCTCACCCCGTCCCTACATTATTCTCTTTGCCTTTTCCCTAATTACTTCCCGATTACACGATAAGAAAAAAACAAAAAAGTTTGAATTCAAACTTGTTATCTATGTAGTCGGAAAGGTCTTCGTTGCTATATATCTAGATGTGTTCTTAAATAAATATGAATCGTCCTTAATTTATAATGAAGATCGATAAATTGATAAAATACAATACTAGAAATTATTTTAAATAAAATTGAGTGCCTCATTGTCTGCAATCTCTTAATTTCCTTTTTTCATTCTATCCCTCTCTGTCTTTTTCTTTCTCTATCTCTCCTTCTCCCTCCTATCCCCCCCCTCCTTCCTCTCTCTCTCTCTCTCTCTCTCTCTCTCTCTCTCTCTCTCTCTCTTTCTCTCTTTCTCCATAAAGGTGTAAACTGGGTACCTCATTCCAGTATACAGAATGTGATGTATGACAAACTGTCTTTTATTTTACTGATAAATTCTAAGAACATGCTTTCTATTTCTTTTCTTGTGTGCATTGGTTAGTAATTTTTCAAAGATACAGTCTTATAATGTTTTTATTTTCACATTTCAAAGGGCAGGTGTACTCTAGCTCTTTTACTCCTTCCAGATCTTTCTTTCTTCCTGTCTTTTTCCTTCCATCTTCTCTTCTTGCTCTTTCCTCTGCGTATTTATTTGT
>BLXT01003625.1:94626-106693 GCA_019648995.1 Plakobranchus ocellatus
GGGGGGGGGGCAGGGATCCAGAAGACTATTTGTGTGATACTAATTTGGAAAGCTTTGACCCAAATAGATTATCATTATGCCCTTTGGTCTTGATTTATTTCCAGGGTGAACAA
Source organism: Plakobranchus ocellatus (assembly GCA_019648995.1). Taxonomy (NCBI): domain Eukaryota; kingdom Metazoa; phylum Mollusca; class Gastropoda; family Plakobranchidae; genus Plakobranchus; species Plakobranchus ocellatus. The sequence continues at coordinate 94,740 of BLXT01003625.1, forward strand.
ATCATCGCAGAGCACCTTGGAATAGAATTATTGATACAAAACTGGAACCATCCACTGACACGGTTTTTTCAATCGACAATAGTGTAAATGACATACTTTCAAACTGGTATTGTTTTGTAGGCCATGAAATAAATAATAGATAACAGCTTAAAGGAAAGTACCTAAAAATGGTACGAGAACAATGATAAACTATAAGATAAGCCAGATAGAGGATAAGAATGTTTTAAAGAAAAACAATCTAGACAACTGCGAAAAGGCTAGTAAATAAAGAAGCTATGATATTTCTAGACAATACAAGACAGTAAGACCATTCACATTTCGCAATTTCTCTGTCCAGTGAATAATGACTTGCCTTACGCTACAAGTAAACTAATTTTGAGTCTATGGAAAATCTATAAGATCAATTTGGAAATTAGGATACATGAAATCGATCGCTGTAAAAAAAAAAAAAAAAAATTATGCGAGATATTCACTCGCACATAAAATGCCCAAATCTAGATGCAGAATGCTAAGATTCCCAAGACTGTGAACTAGGATCGGCAAAGATTGATCTGATGTTTCAAGTGGCCTCTAGCCCAATGGCTTTGCATATTTCATTAGCCCGAAGGTCATTGCTGGGTTGAAACCTTCAGCAGAAAATTGTTTTTGTAGGACATATCGGGTACCTTTGTTCGGGGACGAGATCAGTGTTATGATACATAAAAATTGATTATTGCTATCGCAAAACAATGCTTTCATCAATACAAAGACATAATGGGCACAAGTATATATATATATATATATATATATATATATTTACATTTATTGATTTGTTGTTCTATGTATGTATGGCGATTGCCTTTGACATATCAATAGAACATGCTTGCTACAAGCTTCATTGTAATAATTTTATTAAGGCACTGTATGAGTAAGCCTGGTTTCATGATCATCTCGGAACAGCATTATTTAATGACCTGCTATGATTAAAAGAAGTGTATGCAATCTTAATAAGAATGATTGGCGATGCAAAGAAAGATTTATAAAAACCTTCGAATTCAGTGAAAAGCTAGCTATGTATGTCATGCTTTGTGTAAATGCGAAACTATATCGTTAAAGATTGTTCTACATAAAGCATAACTTCATAGTTATTTGACATTTTTTTTCCTTTTTTTTTTTTGCCGCTGAAGTCCTAATACAAATCAGTTGATTAAAATACCAGTTCGCTGCGTTTTCCTAAAGATACAATGATTGAAAATAAAAGACACCTCTATTTTTTCGCAAGACCATAGATTAAAAATATCAAATAGCTGTGTTTTTCAGCATATCAATTAAAAAATATCAGAAACCTTTCTATTTCCTACAATATCATTGAATGCAATTATTAATTAGTTGTGCTTTTTCAACAAGCTAATTTGTTGAAAATATCTGACAATTGTCTTTTGCCTACAAGACAATTGATTGAAAATATCGGATTACTTTGCTTTTCGTACAAGATTATGAAGTAAAAATATCAGTTAATAGTGTTTTAATTCAGTACAATTGACTGGAAATATCCGATAACTGTATCTTCTACCAAACAAAGTTCTAACAATAATAACATTTTCCTATGTGAAAAGTCATACATTTCCAAACTTCGAGAATCAAGTACCGATATAACTCAACTGTATAAAACATGAAATTTTTCTGCATATTTCAACTTATTCTTTTTGTTAGAAAAAATAATCTTTCAAAAGAGAGTTAGCCATCTGTGCTTGAAGTGTCCAGGAAGCGTGAGCAATGCACAAGAAGCACTCGTTTGTTTCACTGTGTAAAAGCTTTACCAGGCTCTAAAGAGCACTTGAGTTCGGCTTGCTTTCCTCTAAGCAAAGTAATGCTTACTTACCGGCTAACGTAAATACCATTGTACAGAAGGTATGGTCAACAAGGAAGAACAAATACGCTTATCACATCGAATGAGATGATGGATGGTGCATGTAGACAACTACGCTTTTCAGATAATTATTTTGTAACATCAATGCTTATTATTATGACAACTAAACGTCATCCAGAAATCGGATGTTCAACATCATTATAGAACTTTCAATTATAAAGTAAAATCTAGTTTTAACTGATTTAAGTGTAATTCATGTTAAATCAATTTTTCAAAAACAATTGGAGAAAATAGTAGCTAGCCTTGTTTCGGCTGTACTAGTCAGCGACATATAGAAAAAAAAAACCTAAAACAATTATTAGCCTTTAAAACTAAAGCAGGGATATATGTGCGTGAAAATTTTAAAAGTGGAAAAAAAAATAATGATCTCTAAAATAGTTGCTTGAAATGCTTATAAGAGGAACAAAAGTAAGAATAGAAATATGTGCGAACAAATTAAATGGAAAAAAATATTAGCCTAAAGCATCACTGAAATACCCTTCCGATGACGAAGTAAAACATTAGAAGTTTTAATTATCATCTCCTTTCTTGACCTCGCCAAAGTTACCAATTTTATTGAAAATAAGTTCTTTGTACACACCAAATTTACTAATGCCTACTCTCATTATTTTATTTTTTGTACATGGTGAAAGCTATACATTAATAAAACTTAAAGAACTGACAAGCAAAAGCACCTTATATTTTTACCTTATATTTATGAATATTAATTGTTGTAAGTTTTGGAATTGTTGTCCTTGAAGTAGAAAAGATTAACATTTTAAGTCGTGATGGTTGATAAATAAAGAGATATCAATTACCAAAAGGCCAGCTAGCAAAAAAATAACAAACTGGTGCATCTAAAGATAGATGGCTAGATAGATGATTATTGTAAACAGTTAAGTTTTAAAAATATAAGCAAAAGAAATGGCATGAAAGATAACTTAATACACTGAAATATGTAGGCAGTTAGTACAAAGTCATAAGAAATGGACGTGCAAAAAGTTATTTCCTGCAAGGAAGAAAAATAGTATTCACAAGGAATTGTATGTTTTAGTAGGATGCATTTCATTTCTGCATTCTCTAGACCTATATTATCATCTTCATTAAAACCTTAATTACATCGAGGCATTTCTTAGAAAGGTATTTTGAGAGCAATATTTGTTGTACAAAATTTGTTTTCCTGGATTTTATTGGAAATGGTCTCTTTTTTTTGTTGTTGTAAATTTCTTTCGCTAATTCTTCGTTTCCTTTATAGTTTGGAAGATTAAACGTGAAACTTTATGTGACGAATGCAATCAATACTACGTGTCCAAAGTCCAGCTTAGAGCTTCTTTAGCCAAATTCTTCAAAGCTGCCACTCTTCTACATGGTGTCTTGAGGTTTAGTGGACATGGGTACACATTTTGGCTGAGAAAATATTGATTTACAAATAGCATCTGGGGGATGTACGTGCTGGTAAGGCCATCTTATGTATTAATATCGTATGGAGAAAAACCCAGAAAAAATATCGATGATTTCAGGTCGGTTCCAGGAACAGAACATCTCATGCGGTCATGAACCCAATAAAATAATTGAGTCTCTAGCCTATGGGTATCTGTTTTAACATAATATGTTGGGGCTCATATCCCAATTTCCTCTATGGCATTAGGCAATAATGTGGTTTGCAATTCTTTTCCCGGTCGCTGATGTAAAAATACTGCTAGAAAACGATCTATGACGTTTAAAGAAAACTTGAAGTTAAGGAAGCTCGGCATCTCGCCTTACTCAGCTAAGTTGATAAACGACAAAAGATGCAAAAGTGGTCAAACGAAAATTTACTTGAGGAATTACTATGCAGGTGTATACCACGAAAAGGCCTGGGAAAATGAGCTTGTTGTACCATGGGAACCTATGAAAGAAATTTTTAATAGTGATAAAATATCGCCACCAAGCTCTGCGCTATATTTGACGGTCGAAGGAGAAAGTGAAATGATTATTTAATAAAAGTTCTTTAGAGTAAAGGAATAAGACGAGTACACTTAAAAGTGATGTAAAATAGCAACATTCTGGTTATGGGTAATTTTCGAACAGATTTCATGGACATGTTCCTTTAGCACATGATTGTGATCCCTTACATTTCACCCGAAACTTGTGCTACAATTGTTTGGTTGGAATGCCCTATTGATTCTTTGGGATTTAGCTACGATGAAAAGTGAAATTTTTTGACAAAAATTCGTATAGCCTAACAAAATCATCCCAAATATTTAATGAGTGCTATATGGCTGAAAAAAATGCTGTCGAGACGGCGATTCTTCCAATTGTTCATGACTCAAGTGATACTTATTAGTGTAGGCTTCTGTATCGCTAAAATTGGCCGCCAAAGCTGGTCAACTAAAAGCTGAAGGAAGTGAATACATCAAAAACATCACATCTTGTTTGGCGAGGAAGAAAGAAAAGGAAAAGAAAAGAAATTGATTGAAAGATACGTTATGGCGTATATACACACGCTTGTTATTGTGGAAATGGCGGAGAGTAAGGAAATACTAGCTCATAATAAAGATACCTTGAAGCGATTTTATTATCAATATGAGGCAAAGTAGCGTGATCTTTATTACAGGCTTTATATTCAGCTTTTGAAGAATATAAGAATATAAATGAAGAAAATATAGATACATTAATGCATTCTAAAGCAACCCTGACAATATCGACATTCGCTGTCAACCAAAAAATAATGACACGGAAGAAGAAGGGAATCTGACATTATTATCACTAATTCATCTTTGAGAGCGCCTCGAACACATCATTTTTTTTTCTTGCCAAGGATATAGCTGTGATGGCATCTCTCGCTGTGAGGACTGGTTTAGAAATAAAACATGCCAGAGCCAGTAACGCAAAATAAATTCTGAACAATAACGAACAACATAGTTCACTTTGATATATTTATTGCAATTACTTTTGGCCTTGTCCTACAATGAATGCAATAAAGAGTGATGGATGATTGGGTTTAAGCGTGTGTGAGAATATCATTACGAGTTTTTAACATGAATTGAATGAGAAAACAAAAAGGTAAAATTGATGATCGATTCGGAGGCGGTGCTGTAGGTTAAAGTCACATTATAAAGATTATAAGGTAAAAAAAAAAAACCCTGACTAGACTGTATGATGAGCCGAGATGATTGAAAATGCAAGTTTCGATGAATTTAATAAATACAATAATGAAAACAGTGCTGCAAAAAAAAAAACAACAAATAAATAAAATAAAATAGAAATAGAAAAAGGAAAATAAGGAAAAATCAGCCAATAGTTGTCATTGTCAATGTAGCAACAAAGTCAGAAAAAAAAGTATTCAGAAAGTTCTGTTGCACGTAGATATCGGGTCGATCAACATAATGACAAAGATAGAAAGATAGATGGACAGACAGACAGACAGACAGACAGACAGACAGATAGATAGATAGATAGATAGATAGATAGATAGATAGATAGATAGATAGATAGATAGATAGATAGATAGATAGATAGATAGAAAGATTTATAGATAGATATAAAATAAATTAATTTCTAGCATAATTATTCGTGCGGGTTTTTGAGCTTTCAATGCACCTCTAGCCATTTATATTTCTTTGAAGTCCAAGTTAAATAGAACCTCATAGTTTCTACTATCGATTTTGTAATTGTCACATCAAAAAACAGCGACGCGTGCTGCAAACCCATTCTCCATAATCTAGTCATTAACTTCAATGGGTTTCCCCATACCATGCACTCAATGACACCACAAGAAAGGTGACCTACTATGACTGTATATACAGAAAAAAAAATTCAACAAAGAAATTTGTCAACAGATTTGTTTTTCTGGCACATTGCGTTGTTGTGCAGAAATTTCGAGAAACCATGCCCAGACGAATAATAAGTGCATCAACAATTTACTGTGATAGCGATGAGCCACTCATATGAAATGTTTATTAAGCGTTTGTGTCATGTATCCCATCCACTATAGATAATATCTGGCTGGAATCCGCGACAGAAAGATCACTGTAGATTCCGCTAACCATTTCCTAATTAGTAAGATTTTCAAAAGGACAAAAGCTACGGTAGTGTGTGCTTGAGTTCGGCAAAATATGACTTTTTTTTACAGACTTTAAGTGCTCATTTCTAAATAAATAGAGATGCAAAACCTTCCTTTGCTCACTACCTCTACATGGCTGAGAAAAAAAAAGACAAAAAAAAAAAATTAAATAAATAGAGATGGGTCAAATATAGTTTGTCAGATGAATTTGGAGAAATTCTGAACGGGAAAAAATAACTTATGAATCTATACTGCAAACAATTTATAACAGTCTAATATAAATACCATTAGAGCTCGACAAATGAAATGTTTAGAACATAATACTGTCATAAAGGCCTTGAAGTTTTATCTTAAACTGGAAAAATCGCGGCGCAGAAAGCACTAGCAGGCAGAGTCACTCCTTTTTTTTTTTACTTTTTCTGGCAACAGGTTAGAGGCGAAACAACAATGGATGTGTGGGTATTCTGAGTTGGATAAAATGGTGAGATGGAGAGCCATGGTAGCCTTTGAGTCACAGATCTGGCACATGGAGTAAAAGGCAGAGATTCGATCGAAGTTATCACATTTAAAAGATTGTTTGCATCAAGCTTCAAAATATTTTTGTTCACACACAAAATACTGGAGAAATTAACAAAATGTGGAAGCGCGAAAAAGAAATACTAGTAATTTTTTAGACTTTTAAAAATAATGTAAATTTTGAAAGTGGCATAATCCGAGTTTGGCTCATGGTAAAGTATGAACGGCTAGCATTAAAACAAAATTAGATAAAAGTACTTTGTAGATAGTAGTTGTATTGTGATGTTATTTGACCAAGTTGTGACCCCATCGACACATAACTTGCACCAACAGGAAAGCCTTTTTTATTATAATTACAATCAGAGAAATATAAAAGATGAATTTTTATGAAGAGTATTTTTAAAAAAAGGAAAAACAAACACTGAAAAAGCAGAAATGGAAGATCTCTCAGCTTCATTTTAAAAAAAAGGCCTAGCACGCCCACCTATATCAGTTCAGCTAACAAGTATCCGAATGAAAACACGTAAAGAATTTAGAAAATAGAAAACTAGTTACTGCTTGTGACACACCATACAGTTTAATCTTTTCTATGGCGATATTTCGACGATCCAGGTGACTATTATTGCGATAACTTACGTTCAAAAATCATAATAAACGAATAAAACAGTGCTATTTAGACTAAGGAAAAAAACCAGACCATAATCTTATTATAATGGAGCTAAGCTCAAGCGTGTAGTGCCTATACAAATTTTCGAGGGGCGTCAATAAAATCCACAAAAATATAAATATGTTACAATAGATCATGCCATTTATGCTGGCATATTATTTTAAAATCTCGAAGTTGTTTTTCGGATTTACAAAACGACATTTTATAACCCTATTTAAACCTTATTAAGTTGGCGAAACAAAATAACGCAGGTATACACTTTGATGACAATATTGTTCCCGACCGTTGTACGCCGCAAGTCAAAGTTAAAGGGGAAAAAATCAGTATTAAATGTTTGGTGCGCAATTTTGGTTTCTTGAGAATATCTTAAAGTAAAAATAATAATAAAAATCAGCAATGGTTTTGGCTAGTACTTAAAAACTATTTTAAAAAAATGAGCATAAAGTAAGTGAAGCCTTGAGTCAAATGAATCTCAAAAAGCTCTCCCAGAACAAGTGTCTGCTCTTTATGTCAATTATGTATTTGTACAGAGATGAAGTAGATAAAACAAAAGAAAAAAATAAAGGGGGAAAAAAAAAGAAAGGAACTGGAAAACTTTTCATTTTATACATTTTCCTTTTTTATACTGGACACATCAACATTTAGAAAAAATATATTTGCAGCAAGAAGCTCTGTATAAAAATGTTCACAAAATATCGTACATATTAAAAAATGTCGATTTTCTCCGTAATATGGGGAAAAAATATATAGAAAAAAAAATACAACTCGACTCATTTTGTCAGACCACTAAACATATTCTAATGTTGAAATGTTGAGAATGTAATTGTTTTAACGGTTTGGAGGAATCTAAAATTTACGCAGTGAAAGTTTTAGGGAAAAAAGTTCCCCATTATGAGATAAAAGAAGATGATATAGATATACTGATGTATCTTTTTTTTAAATACTGATGCGTAGTCATCTGTTATTAGAAAAGTTAAATCACAGTTTCAAATCCATCGAAAATGCTAGCATTTAGAAAAGAAAAAAATCAAACCCATGTCACCAGAACAAATTACTATTTGGCTGATTAATATTCGACATGTTTGGCGATCAAAGGTGCCAGTCTTCTGATAATAAAATTTCAAAGGAAGGAAAAAAAAATGATTGTTTTTTGCGCTCTGTAAAATAACGAACTATTCGGGTCGAGTTATAAAAGGGCTTAGCTTTGCAGCTAACTCAGACTTTCATTATTAGAAGGTTTAAGAAAGCAAATCGTATAATCATTATTATATGATATGCATCATAAATGTAGATGATTGGATTCTGCTATAAAAAAAAAATGCAAATAAAAAGAATGATGTACTCATGCTATGGATCTTTCATGTTAATCTCAAATTTTTATTTGAAGCCGTACTTAATTAAACATCGTCCGGTGTAGGAGTTCAAAGAGATATGAAAGGGTCATTTGCTTTTTCAAACACAAAACCAAATTGAACATGAGATTTCATTTCGTCACAAAAGAGTACATTTCCTATCATGAAGATTGAATATCCTTTGAGATTCATTTTGAAGTGGCGAAAACTAAAACCACGTTTTCGTTTCAGCTTGCGAGGTCTATGGTTTTTTTCATGTGAATAAAAGGGTTTATCTAGAGTCATTTGTTTTGATAGTTAAATTTGATGTATCTCTGCATGGGCTAAAATGATAAACATTATTAGGATTGAAGTCTCAGGAAACGATATTATTGTTTTTCATGAATAGACGGGGCGGCAAAGACCCTCGGGTCAATGTTACTCGCCGTGCAATATTCACGGACCTATTTGACACAATATAAAAAAAAGAAAGGAAAAGGAAATTAGGAGAAGTAGTAAATAACTATTACAATTAAAATCTACCACATAAAGCAAGGACAAAATACATTCCAACATGCGATAATATGACCGGAGGAAAGAGAAGTTTCTTCAGATGAGTAAACTGGTCGTTTGAAAACTTATTTCTTTGACAATAAATTATCGCCTTAACCTTTTTAAATCTATAAAACGACTGATGTTTTAAAATGCAGCCCTTTGATATAATCAAATTGACCACAAATATTGGCCGGAAAAGTCAATTAAAAAATTAAAATTGCGTATTGGGCGATCTTTATTTTGCTAGAAAGTCCCGAAATTTACTTAATAAGGTTCCTTTTTGTGTGCATGTGTGCGGAGAGTTGGGGGAAATGATCAGAATCAACACCTGCAAACGCTACGCTCCCCTCCCACCCTCACCTGTGGGATATTTTGTAGGTCACATGTTTTCAGTTCCAGCTAAAAAGGTGTAAAGGGAGAATTCCTGATCTGCGTAAGCTATGCATAGAAAAAATCTTGGCAAATCTAGAGGATATTTCTGGCTTAAAAGTAAAATGTGGAGAAAATCTGTTAATAGAAGAATTTATTATTCTAAGGCCTTTGATAAAGTAAAACGTTGATGTGCTAGAAAGTTTAGGCATTGAAGGTAAAGATCTGAGAGTACATAGAAATCTATGGTGGAAACAATCTGCATCTGTAAGAAATGAAAAACACATTGTTTTCAAATCCATGAAAAGAGGTGTGAGGCAGGGATGTGTGATGATTCCTGATCTTTTAATTAGGTACTGAATTATTCTTTAAAAAATCGAAAGGATATTTCAGGCTTAAAAGTAAATTGTGAGCGTCTTAATAACCTCAAGAAGCAGATGATAGGATTTTAGAAGTAGAACCCGGTGAACAACTAAAAAAAAACTTTTAGATGCTGTAGTTATAAAAAGTGAAAGAATGCGCTTGCCTTTCAAAGTGAAAAAAAGGTCAAATACATGGTCATCTCCCAAATATCATTAAATGAAATCTCGTTAGAAAAGGAGAATACTCAAACAAGTTAGAAAATTTAAATATTTTTGCTACCTGATAACATCATATGGTGAATTCATAATGGAAATATGGGGAAGGATAGCTGTGGCTAAAGACACATACAAAAAATTAGTCAATATTGTTAAAAAGAAATATAGTTATTGACACAAAAACAAAGGTAGCGAAAATATGTATAGTAAGTACTATTCTATGGAAGTGAGTGTTGTACACTTCCAACCAAGGAACAGAAAGAAAAGTAGAAGCGGTAGAGAAGTGATTCATACAAAACTGGTAAGAATATAATTGTCGGGATAAAGTTCAATGAATCGGTATTGAAATAAATTACATTTGCGAGATCATTTTTTAAAACCATAGGACAGAGGCATTTCACAATTTCTAAGATACATTTGCCGCCACAAGGGTTTAGAACATTAAGCAATCACTGGAAATTTTTGAGTAGAAGTAGACGAAGACAAAATTTCACAGAAAGTCATGGGTATTAGCGAATCTTAGCAACAATGGCCTTATTTGCTCATCTCAAAACAGGTGTTGAGACGGACGGTGAAGAACCATGACCGCCAATGTCTGTTTGAGACTGTGCACTTAAAGAAGATGAAAATCTTGTGTAATTTGCGAAAGTTAAGTTCACTACTAAATGTCCATTTTTGGTTATTTAATTATGTTTCATAAGTCAAAAAAAGTTGTTAGCCCTGACCCTATCCATTAGAGAAAGATGATAAAGAGCCCTTCTAGGTAAGGCATCGCCTTTCGCGCTTGGTTGTTTGGGCGGGGAAAACATTCGCGATAATTTTGTTTCACCAAATTCATCAAAGCAATTGTGAAAACTGCTAAAAAAAGGGAACATATCTCGTTAAATGCCCTTTCAACATTTTTAGAATTCACAGCTTTATTTGTAGTTCCACTCCATGCCAGATAAGGAATAAATGACTGGGATCTATTTCTAAAACACGTACGAAGTTTTGGGTGATGGGCAGACGTCTTTGACAGACACAGTCAAGCCATCCGGTAGGTTAGGTCTTTGATTATTCTTTATCCTTGTTAGCAAGTGGAACCAAGCGGGAATAAAACTCATGCCGAAAAGTCTCTCTGCCAATAACAATTTATTGGCTGCCCCTTCCCCCCTCTCTCTCTCTCTACCCTCGACGGGGGCGTTGGTGGCACATTGGATACCGAATCCGCCCTGATATCTGTAGAGACCCTTCTTTCGCGGGTTCGAACCCCACCCCGACGACCTGGCTTGACAAAGGGCCTGAAAGCCTGATATCATCTTGTTTTGGACTGGCAGTAGACAAAAATCAACCAACAAGCGTGCTGTGCGTGAATTGTTTTTGGTCGTAGAAAAAGATGTTTTCTTTGAATGATATAAATAGATTAATAAATTTTGTACTTTGAATGAATCACGCGGGGAACGTTTTCCTTCGAAACAGCTCGACTTCAATGAACAATAGACGAGTGAATGCTGTATGTATATCTCTTCCAATCCTTCGATACTCAAGAAAAAAATCTTAATGAGGCATCTTAGACTATGAACAATACAAAAGAAAAGAAGAAAAATCCTCACATAACGATTGTCATGGCCATATGTGGAAGCAAGAATGATTCATTTTCAAGGGTCTCGACAAAGAACAATGAAAGAGTTACTTGCGGCTCTTTAAGTAAGTGTTAAAAAAGGGAGGCCGGATGATATCAAGTTATCTCGACCCAACTCGAACCGGACTTGGAGAGCCGTTTCGAACCCATGAGAGAACGTCCAAGCAGATTTAAGGACGGATTCACTAACCATTGCACGTTATTTTTGCGCTTAGACTACCTACGAAGTCACATGTGGACTTTGAAATTTTATATCCTAGTGTCAGAAAAAACCTGGAAGTAAAGCTGTTAATCTTTTCAGAAGTAACAATTATCACGTGACTTGAAAATTAAATTGACGGAGCTGTATTATTTTAAACCTTATTTCAAAATTTCATGATTTTA
>BLXT01003625.1:167744-184883 GCA_019648995.1 Plakobranchus ocellatus
TTTTTTAAACAAAAGACAAATAACTGCATTAGGAATATTTACTATGGCAGCAGAAATGTGTTTGCTTGGAGGAACATTCGCATGCCATGAGTGATAATCAAATAAAAGACCTGTCACAAAGCCTCAACTGTTTTACCCTAGTTTTTAAGAAAAAGTCATCAGAGAACAACGAAATGAGTAGGCACTTGTTTTGATTATAATAGGAGGATGATGCTCAATATTTGCGAGCAAGGCACTTGATGATAACGATGATGGTTCATTTGGAACTGTATTAAAGCCTCTTAATCATGGCCTTAAGAGAAATATTAAACTGAAAAGTTTTATTGATTTCAAACTTTTGAACGCTTTTCAAAGTCTTCGGACATGTAATGTTGCGTGAGACATGAAAGTTAGATGTTTTCAGATCTAACGCTTTTATTCCTTCCAAAGAGAATTTGTTTTTAGATGCAATGTTTGTAACATTTTTGTTTCCTCTCGAATCCTCATTTTTTACTCCTAGAAAAGAAAATAGAGCCATTTTGTTGTACTTGTTGGAAGAAACCTTTTTTTGCTAATAATATTGAAGTCCTCAGGTTAAAAAAATTGCTTTGTGTGTTGCTTCTTGTAGTGCTGATATGCAAGATAGATACGCTTGCAGAAACTAATACACAATTACTACCGATCCAGTTGAATAACTCTCGTAAGGTAAAATACCCTAATGTGAGAATGATAGATACGCACATACACACACACACACACACACACAAACACACACACAGAGTTCTGTTGTAGAAAAAAAATTGATTAACTTAAAACATTGTATGTTTCGAATTTCTTATGTTAACGGTTCACACTACATGATCTTTTTTTTTTTTTTTTGTTAATCAATACAGCTGCAGTAACAGTTGTTTGTTTTTTTAAATATACGGAGGTAATATAACGTTCCTGATTTTATTGTTAATCAATAAACTTTTGGTTGAAATCTTTTGGGTTTTTTTTTTAAAGCATACACTAGATTGTCATGTTTGCTATCTTAAAAATGAATCTTTATGTTAAAAAGCCTATTGACTGCATAAGGCTCTTGTGCCTATGGCACGTACTGTAATGTGAGAGCCCGATACGTTACTCCACTTCGCCATGTCTCAAAAAGAATCATGCGGGACAATCGGTCATCAATATTTTTATTACAGGATCCTGCTCTGAGGAAATAGAAGTTAGGCGAATATATATATATAAATTCACTCACACACTATAACTCACTCATTTTCTTCATAAATTCACACACACACACACACGGTCTATTTCTGTCTCTCTCCCTCTTTGTCTCTTTCTCTCTTTCTCGCTCTCTCGCTCTCTCTCTCTCTCTCTCTCTCTCATTCTCTCTCCCTCTATCTATCTCTATCTCTGCATCTTTCTCTTTTGTTTGTTTGTTTTTTTTTTAACTTTTTCTCCTTCTTTCTTCGTTTGAAGTAATAGAAATATATTCCTTTTATTTCTTATACAGCCTTTAAAAGGTGAGTTTTGCAATTGCACTGTGCATCACACACACAAAAATCCCAGCCGAATCACAGTACCTGAACCTACTAGAGAAGTTTTAGAAAACACACAAAAAAACTACAAGAAAAGCAATAAATTCAGCAATAGCAATGAAAAGAACAAAGATACTATAAAATATATCAGCAATAATAAAGACAGCAACAGCAATAGCAAAAAGGTAACAACAACAAACATCAACCAACCAACAAGAAATCCCATCAATATGCTGTCTATTTCAATATCAGCCCTTCTAAAAAATATTATTCTACAAATACTACTTTAATTGAGAAAGCCGTTAAGCCTATTTTGTATCGATTCAATAACATCCTGCACTAAGTCACCTACCTGTAGGTCACTTACTATTGTCTTTTTCTCTTTAGGTCATTAAATATTCTTTTTGAAGCACAAACTTTGCAGACCATCAGATACGGAATAAATAGTTTTGAAAAACAACAGATCCTCAAGTGATGCACAATGTTCATTGATTTCTTGGGTGAAACACGAAAAGGCTTTTCAGAAACCATTAAGCTTGGTGTTACGTCCGGGATGAAAGCTGAGTGCCAAAATCCCTTTTTCTTCACACATTTCACTTTGTGGTGTGAACTGACTGCTGAATCTAAACCACACCTCATCACTTGAAAGTCGGTAACGGCTAGGCAAGCAAGTTACCAATAATTTTAACGGGGAATAGACAAAGTGCTAGAACTAGACGAAACCTCATTATTGGCTGTCAATGCAATGTCACTGTGAACGCATGAGCAGCGTCACCTCACCAGACGCTGAAGCAGGGCAGACTGGTGGGATAACTCATGCGTAAGGTTCACCCGCCAATTCCATCCGCGAGATCACAGTATTTCATGGGCAGAGAATGTAAAACAGCAAAAAAAAAAAGACATTTTTTCCTACTAATGCAATCATGGTTGTATTGGGTTTTTTTTAATCCCTACAAAAGTAGATTAAGAAAGTTTTCTTTTCTTTTTACATTGATGCAAGATTGAACCCTTTTACTCTGCTATGAGTAAGTGCTTTTTTTTCAAAACAACTTTTTACATAATATCAAACATGTGACTGGATAAAGGGATAAATGAAGTCAGATTATAAGTAAATACAAGCTTATGGTTTTCTGATTCTTTCAGAAAGGAACATCGTTTAAGTAAGTGTTATGGAAATTTACAACGGGCGACATACACATCATATATAGATAGTACCTCACTTTGCATAAAAAACGACATTGTATAAGTAAATAACATAATCACATAATTCTTAGAAATTTATTTTGTTCAATAAAATTGAAGCACCAAATAGTAGTGGTTCATCTGGCAGTTAGCTACAAAGTTGGAGGTCCGAGGTTCGGATCCCATTATGGACCAAAAGAATTTTTCAACGCTTCCTGTGTTCGCCCAGCGTCGAAGGATAGCTCGGTGAAAGTAAAGGCAGCGAGGAAAGCAATGGTAAACTACCTCAGAATGCCGTGTGCCACCAACAATCAGGACCATATTGCTGATTTGCCGCTGCTTGGACCAAACAAATGACTCACTTTTTCACTGTTTTTAATCTCAAACTGCTGTTAATGCAAGCAGCATAAGTTTTGCTCAATACGAAAAATGTTCTCATATCGTCCTCATTATGTAGCATCTCTTGCACTGTGTTTATCTGTAGCTCGGCACTGATAAAATGAAGTATATATACTGATCATTTCGAAAGGCAATAAGTCAATTCCGAACTTATTGAATATTGCTCAAGACTTTTAATTTAGTCTCCTTTCATCTGAGATTGCAGAGCGTCCTTTTTGTAATTATTATATGCCCTTTCCATTTTTTTTCCATCATTGTAAGACATCAGTCAGGTATGCTACAAGGAAATACACAATCCAAAGGACTCTGTGTAGAGTCATGTATTGTTTCGTGTCAGGCTTTCCTGATAGCGTGCGCACGATGTTTTTAATGCGCCGAAGAGAGAGCGTTTACTCTGTGGTAGTATCGGTGGAGCAGGTAACACGCCATTTGTTTCTATGTAGGTTTTGCTAATAAACAATAGCAGGACGCTTGCGTTTTTGTTACCTTCATCAAAAGGTGTTTTCTGGAAATTTTTTTGGAATCCTGATGTACCATTTAGGAAATCCAGTATATTGCTGCGAAGTTGTAAAGAATTAATTCGTAATGACTGAGGTAAAAGAAATATTTAGAAAGGTTATAAATAAATGCAAGGCGAGAGTTGAAACGGTAGAGAAAAGTCTGAAATCCATATGTGGTGATGCCGCATTGCTCGCTCCAAGATTTTTCTTCTATTTCATAGATCTTACCAACAAATTAAGTAAAATTTTTAATTGAAGCCTATGGCGATAAATTAATTGACTTCTGATATATTTGAATTAAACAAATAAAAGAGCTACATTCAGTTTCTTAGGAAGTTGTAAGAAATAAATGTTTAAGTATTACATTACACCTCAGACACCGTTGAGTTGTCGATGAAAAAAAATGATATCTAAAGGTCAAGTAGACGTCGTGAACGCAATGGCGCAGAGTTCAAGCTTGACAAAGACGTTGTGAACGCAATGGTGCAGAGTTCAAGCTTAACGTCTTTGAATGCTGTAATGAGGTTATATAAAAAACGTTGATTCCAGATGACATTTACAATATAGAAGCAATAAAATTGATGGTATTTCTGGAATATGACGGCACTAAACAAACCAACTGATTTTATAAGTTCACAATCAAGTGTCAATTTAAAAAAAACAAAAAACAAAAAAAACTCAGAGCTTTTAATTATTAGACGGCAATTTGATGCACAGGCCGGCTTTACATTTTCTTTTAACAAGAAATGCACTCTTGATCCTTTGACTACGGCAGCAAAGCGCAAATCACTTTTAAAAAGGTAACTCAAAATAACTCGACAATTTGTAAGACAGAGAAAACTGAAAACTAACTTGGAGACACAAAACTTTCACAATTCAGTCAAACACGTATTATTAACTTCCGGGTATCAAAATAAAAGTTTTTGTAAAACCTTGAGAAATAATCTTAAATAATGTTATTACTTTGCCTCAAATAAATGACCAGGCGTAGTTCATCAAGGATGATGAACTCACACAGCTCGTATGTAACATCCTCACAATATATTATTTTTTACAAGCCTGAGGTTTCTGTCTGGAAACTTTTCCAGAAACTGAAAATACGGCGGTTGTATCACAAATATTACACACGTGAGACCTTTAACGAAATTCCAAAGTGTTGATGATAATAAAAACAAAATATTTTCTAACTGAATAAGCCAACAATTCTTAGATTTTGCGATAATTTAGTCATTTGTAAACAATCAATGCAATGATTCTCAAGATCCGTACAAAGTCAGATTAAAATTAAAATAAATAAATAAATAAAGAACAACGCGGCCTCAAACTATGTGTTTTCATTAATTAACAGACATGATTGAGCGACAAGAGGAATATCCAAAGGTAGACAATTTATATTTGATTCATAAATAACCTGACCTAGCGCTGAAATGGTGAAAGCTACAGCATAACGAGCTGTGTGAAGATCAATGACTGCCAAAGCCGATGTGGTTACGGTGATTAACAAGACAATACTTTAATGTTGAGTAAGAAGGATAGTGCAGTTTGTCTTATGATGGTCAAGAAGCTTGATGGACTGGGGCAGAATTGGCGCATGTCTATTGGTCATTCAGAACCATAATCATTGTTACCTAAATAGTGTGAACATATTTTGATAACCATTATTATTTACTTCAATAACTCGGGTTATTGGAATCACAACAAGATCCTATGACGGGTGTAAGTAATCATTGTGCCATGCCTAGGAGACTATAAATTAAGCACTTCAAAGCTAACATCCACAAAACTTTAGATGGTGACTATCTAAACCTTCTCCCATAGTCAAAACAAAAAGGAAATACATAAAACAGACGATAAATTACTTTTCTCTAAAAGCCAAGTAGGTCCCAAGCTAGATTTCAGAACATATTTCATTAAAAGCATTTTCCAATTTGCAAAAGTAATTTCGCAAAGTTAAAAGCAAAAAGCAAACTGACAATTAATGTACTCATATCTACAAATAATGAGTTATTTTAATAAAAGGAGATGTTATAAAATTGGTTACAGGATATAGGCGCAAGAGTCTAACTTTCTAGTTTCTGCGAATATAATTATATTAACTATATGATGGGAAAGACATGAGAGTAATTAGAATTTTTTACTGGGATCAGACTGCATCTGTAGGAATTGAAGGACAACATAGTGATTTCAAACCCACCAAAAGAGGTGTGAGGCAGGGATGTGTAATGTCTCCTAATCTTTTTAACCTATATAGTGAAATAATCTTAAGGAGTCTTGGTGGTATTTCAGGATTAAAAATATATGGAGAGAATCTTAATAATATCAGGTATGCAGATAATACAGTTTTAAAGCAGAATCAGGCAAGCAACTCCAAAAACTTCTAGATACTGTAGTTTTAGAGAGCGAAAGAATGGGCCTGTTTTTAAATGTAAAGAAAACGGAATGTATGGTCATCTCAAAGAAATCCTCTAACCTCAAGTGCAATCTCGTTAGCAAACGCGAAAATATCAAACAAGTTACAAAATTCAAATATCTAGGTTACCTGATAACATCAGATGGCTGATGCACAAGTGAAATGAGTAAAAGAATAGCCATGGCTAAAGATACATTCCGAAAAATGAAACCGATACTGGAAAATAGAAACATAAGTATGACAACCAAAATAAGTGTAATCAAAACATATGTATGGTGAGTACTTTTGTATGGTAGTGAATGTTAGACAAGAAAAAAGAAATAGAAAAAAAAAACTAGAAGCAGTAGAGATGTGGTTTATCAGAGGAATGATGAGGATATCATAGACAGAAAAAAAGTCAAATGAATTGGTTCTGAAAGAGACTAATCTTGAGCGATCACTAATTAAAACCATTAGACAGAGGCAACTACACTTTTTAGGCCATATTTGCCGACATATGGTTTAGAACACTTAGCAATCACTGGAAAAATTGAAGGCAAACACTGTAGAGGTAGACAGAGAATAACTTTTATTGAAAATCTTAAGTCATGGGCAATAGGCGAGGGTAGCAATAACAACTTTATAAGGTTAACTGAGAATAGGTATGAGTGGAGGAACATAATCTCCAATGTCTGTTCCACACAAGGTACCTGATGATAATATGACGTTTGCGGTAATCGGTTCAATAAGGGACTACAGAAGGTTATACCTGTGATAGCAGCGGTTCATTCGATTGAGGCAATCGAAGACGTGCCGAGCAAACACAGACTGATACAATTCGCTTTGACGTTTTTTCCCAGACTGAGAAGCAAGAACGCGCTTTCGGTCGTTTTCAATGTAATTGATCGACTTGAATCTACAAGTTAAGAAAGCAAAATGATTCTTTCGTAATGTTTGCTCATAGCTGTCAGGAAAGAAGTTGCATCGGAAAAATCACTAAAGATTATAGTCATAGGTGGTTTAATATATATTTAGAGTCATATTGACATTATTTGTATGACTTCTCAGTAACATTGACTATTGATAGATTAATAAGGACTGAGCCTAAATGTAGCAAAATTATGTGTATGTTTTAAGGGATAAAAAGCGAGACTGGATTTTCTAAAGACACAATTTCAGTGTAACTGTCTATATGTCCCTCTCTCTCTCTCTCTCTCTCTCTCTGGCTCTTTTTCTCTCCATTTCTCTCTCTCTCTATCTATCTATCTCTCGTTTTGCCCTCTCTCTCTCTCTCTGGCTCTTTCTCTCTCCACTTCTCTCTCTCTCTTTATCTATCTATCTCTCGTTTTGCACTCTCTCTCTCTTTCTCTGGCTCTTTCTCTCTCCACTTCTCTCTCTCTATCTATCTATCTATCTCTCGTTTCGCACTCTCTCTCTCTTTCTCTCTCTCTCTCTCTGTCTTCTCTTCTCTTTCTCTCTCTCAATTTATGTAGGGCTCTCTGTTTACATTCAAGCCGGTCGGACATTTGTATAGCTGCCTCATTTTATGTGAAGTAGATTTAGTGCGAATTTGGACATGAGACTCACGTCTGAGGATTTGTGAAAATAAGTGATATTTTGTGTGTCTTTAGTATCTATCAAACAAGTCCAATTTTGTGTATTGAATAACAAAGTATCAGTTTTAACTTTACTTATTGATCTAAGAGACTAGAAGGTTTTTCCGTGGTCACCAAGCTATCCGAGTCTCTTGTAAGCAGATTCGCAAATTTTCTTGAATAGCATCCGATTCAAGCGCTGAATTTACCTATGTGTAGCTGTTCTATGCAGTGGCAGGGACTGAGTTTTTTAATGTGGGAAAAGTGTTTTATAAGGATGTCACATAACGGTGAAAAAAGGACTTAGAAAATGGCTACCTACTATCACACAGTTTCAAATTTTCAGATACAATTTTACATTACCATGATAGGAAAGGACTGCGAGAAGAAGGAATCGATGTTGGGAATGACCTCAGGCTTTTCAAGCGCAATGAACTTCTCGATGTTCGGGGAAAAAAGGGAAGAGGGAGAGTAATAATAATAATAGTTGTCTCCAGATTGAAGAAACCTTTCCCGGATGTCATTAAGAATCCTCACTTGACGACGCTGATGAAACCAGAGAAAGCTCGAACCAGACTGGCGGAGAGGAAAGGGGGAGCGGGCCCATGATGGAGGAGCCCGCAATAAGCAGTAGCCCCTCTCGAATTAAGAGTGCAGCTTCGGAGGGTGATCTTCAGCGGTCAGTGAGTGGTGAGGGAACACGACCATTTAACTGGAGTATGAAATGAGGCAGAGGTGATGGACAAACATGACGCGGCCATTAACAGCAGCTGCTGAAATATCAGCAGATAGACCCACATATGAAGAGCCCGCACTCAGAATCGATATATTTCTAAGGAGCTTCAGTCTTGTAAATATTGACTACTTTATTGGTTGGAATTTTTTTTTCTCACAAACTTAAAATACCTGGTTTTTATTAATCTTGGTACTCCCTATGACATATTTGCTTTTTTAGAGTTATACAGTTGTGATTGTGAAACAACGATGTCTGCCCCAACACTGTTTAATGGTTTTGTTTGTACGCGAGAAAATACCATTAATGGTGAAATTCCTGTATTTTTAAAGAAAACATTTCAAGCCATAATTAGAAAGATCAATGTTCAGATGAGAGACAGACCATGTGCTTACTTTTAGATGAGATATATTTGCATACAGAAAATAAGGTAATTTTATGTTCACCTTGTATGCCACATGAACTTTCAACCACGTGTACCCATGATACCATTAAAGGTACTGCGAATCTTGAATATATTTTTCGTCAATTATCTGATTTGTAGGGTCAGATGGAACAGATTATAACTGGAGACTTAAACTTTGAACGACTACTTTGTTTAAAATAATGTACATAATTTGTTTCTTCAATTAATGCCATTAGATATACACGTTACTCAAATTTTGTAAATGCTTCTGGAAAGTTATTTGTTACCTTTTGTAGAGAAAATAGTCTCTATATTTGAATTGCAGAGCTCTCGGAGATGAAGAAAGCAATAAGGGAAAAAAACCATTAATGATTATTTTATGATTAACAATGTGTTTATAATTATACCTTTACACTCCACTCGATTGGACCATTTTCCCCTTTCCATCACATACATCCAAGCTTCTTGTTACTACTAATTAAACGGGGGAAATGTCAATAATTAATGTTTTCGAATTTTTATAAATAAAAAAGCCAGTCCATGATGCCAAGGGAATATCTTGATCATTTTGAAAGAAAGTTAAATTCGCTCTAAACTATCGATGGTTCTGATGATCTCAGTGAGTCATAAGATTCTGCAGACCAAGATGGTGAAACTCTTAAGACAAACTGAAATCTCAGAAAGAGCTCGAAAGTACGTTATCAAATTTTTAAAAGGAAAAAGTGGTGGAAGTGATAGAACCTGTTAAGAATCCTACATCAAATTCCCTCCAATACTAATTACTTTTTTGTGTGCAGTTTTTAACACTATTTTCGATAATGGTGAATACTTCAAAGCTTGATCACAATCACTATTTTGCCCGCTTTTAAACAGGGCAATTCTTGTAGAGGAATTTCTTTATTTGACATAGTTTCAAAAGTGTTTCGTAAATACTGAATACTCATTTAGGCTACTAAGTTGAACCTTATTCATTAATACCTGAATTTTAGGCAGATTTTGTGCCGATTATAGTGCATAACTACATTTTTTTTCTTTCATGCTGTTATCATTATCAAGAACTATCTTTTTAGGTCACGTGGCAGGTTTTATTTTATACCTTCGATTTTGTGTCTTTGCAAAGCTATGGATAATGTCACGAAAAGAGGTATAACTGGCAAGGTGTTCAAAATTTTAATTGGTACGAATGAAAAAAAATTGTATCAGCTGCCCGAATCGAAACATTTGCAACTAGTAAATTTTTTTAATGCACGTCAGGCGCACGCCATGTTTGCATAATTAGTCTTTCTTATTCCCTGGGTATGTTTCCAAACTAAACAATTCACTTAATCATTCATAACAAAACGATCTCCAACTTTTTACTAATATTGTTAGGACAGGCTCTGTCAACAGGGTAGGTAATCTACACACGAGCACAAAAAGGGTTCGAGCAAACGACGCGCGAAGATAACGCACATAAATAAGAGACTCAAAAACGTGTGAGTTAGCGTCAATAAACAAATTAGCAAATAGGACAGAAGTAGGGGAAAGCTCACGGAGATGAAAAAGAAGAGCAGTACAAAGCAATAACAAAGAAATTAGATAACAAGCACGACTGGAAATTACTTTATACCTGAACTTCTAATGGGTTAATCTCCTAACAGGTCACAGAATCACTAACACGCATAAATTACACAAACAAGCACAAAATACTAGATCGAATAGGAACCCTCCCAACATGAAGTCAAAAAGCAATCAGTTGTCCATCCGCGGTCCGACATATGAAGTTGCTGAGACTCAATCTACGCTGCCAGAAAAGATTGCAACAAAAGTTCTCGAACTTCTACTGCGAAGAAAATAAAGTGCTAAATGTAATTCCGCGTATTCGAGATATTAATGAAATAGTCCTCTTGGTCTCTTTAAAAGACAGTACGCCTGCCTCTATAACAATCTTATAAGGAAACAGTCAAACGAACACAAGAGCGACGTCTCGCTCCATCCAAGCCAATATGAGATGAGAGAAATACACATGTGAAATTTCGCTCGTAAGAGTCGAATATAAGAGAAAGCTTTATAGTAAGATTATCCAAGGATATTCTTTGATGAGCCCAAAATTTTGGCGGTATGAGAAGAAAAATCATAGCAAGTTAATTGTTAGGATTTGGGAAGGCTTCTCTCTTCCTCCTACTCCTGTGCTCTCCAACGTTTGAAGCTCTGTCTGACCACCTGTCCTTGCTTGTCCTCTGCGTCAGAGCCTGATATTTTGTTGATGTGACCTTCAGCTACAATCACGCTCAACCATAGCTACAAATGAAATATCTTCCTTTTGTTTCACTTAACTACCAAGGCACTTTGCACTACTTTGCCATTATTAAAACTCAATCCTTTTAAATTAAGTAATCTTATGTTCTAGGCACAATGTAGACTGTCAGAATAAATATCAGGCAGAAAACTGCCCTATGCATATCATCCCAACTTTGATTCTTTATGTACCAATCCTAACACGAATGTTTGTCTTGCTTATATCCTAATGTGTATGCGGATAATATGTGCTCAATATCATACAGCTTTATCGATATGTTAAAGAAAATGTATTGCTTAGAAAAATTCTGCAAACAGTGGGCTTTGACAGTTAATCTAAAAGAAACAAGAATAATTTTTTAGGAATGGTGGAATTCTGAATCAATTAGAGAAATGGTTCAATAAAAAGAAGGTTACGATCAGTTGTTACGTATTTCACCTACATTGGGATTATTTCCTCTTCAAGAGGCATCTGGACACTATGAATACAAACTTTTTTTGTAATAAGTTAACACCTTAATTAAAAGACCTAGATGGTCTACAACAGTACCTGTCGGGACAAACACAGCTAGAGGAATATCAAAGACTTCTCTTTAGATAGAAAAACGCCAGCAAACATTGATACGAAAGAATAATTTAGTGGTGGCCTAATATTTAATAAAGTCATAATGGGAAAATACAAACAAAATAGTGTCCACAACACTAGAATAATGCTATTGAAAAAAATAGCTCGTAAACTATTTAGAAAATAATGGAACATATAGAAAACTACGAAAAAGATCTTAGAGAATGTTGAGGATAGAAGAAGAGACAGAGCACAATCAATAAGGCAAACAGAGAAAATGAGTAATAATGAGATAGGATGCTATCAACGGTGACCCAGGATGGCAAAGGGCAAAGATCCATACAGATATGCAGATAGAGATGTTTTTTCATGTTATGGATAGGCTAATGTTGACAAAGGAAAGCGTTCATGCTCTTTGCTAAAAAACAGACTGAAGAGAACTTTGGTTCTCTTTGCTAAGAATAGATTGAAGAGTAGCTGGTTTTTTTTTAAATATAAGCAACTGAAATTTCAAAACAGATTAATATCACTGGTAAAATATAAAAAAAAAAAAGATGCATAAGCTACTAAATTCCAAAGCAACTTTAAGATAGAAGCAAGTGTAATTTTAAAGAAAAAAAAGAATGAGTTTTATTTATTTATTTATTTATTCATTTATTTATTTTGGGTTTTTTTAGGGGGGGAGAGAGAGAGAGAGAGAGAGAGAGAAAGGGAAAGAGAAAAGAGAGAATGGATGATTTTGTTAACGAATAAATTGAAAAAAGAGGGAAAAGGTGGAGCATGAATATGGCAGGAGCATTTTAAAAAGTTTGTGATCAAACGTATTGACTCATAAATGCGTTTTGAAATGTAATGCAATACCTTGAGGAATAATAATTTGGTGATAAATTTGTAACCATTTTGCGTCTCTGTAAAATATTTCTTTCTGCTGCTGAAAACCACACCAATATACAGCAAGTTTCGCCAACAAGTTCAATTACAGATGAGACATGTTGGCCACTCACTTTGTTCTGTGTAATCATAGGATATATGCACCGCAAAGGTAGTAAGTGTAAGATCAGAGATTTCACGATTCCGATCTTGTAGAGTCCTTATTTGAAAAGTTAAAAAAAAAAACAAAAAAACCCATGATCCAGCATGAAACATCTCAGTGTGCTCTATTTTGTTTGCTTATTTTTTTTTTTTCGTTTTTTGACCGGTAATTTTAAATGCTTTTTCTTAAAAACTTAAACTAAATCTGAAAATAATGTACTGACACATAGATTTGTCTTGATATTACCCTGCTTTAGACTAACTCTACACAAAAACTAATCTGAGATGTCTTTCGAATTGAGTTCTTAAATTTCTCTTTTTAAACAAAACGGCATCAAAGTGTTTATAATTATTTGCAGAATCAACCAATTAAAAAAAAAAGGGCATACGGCTACAAATTCTAGCAACCTCAAAAACGTCTGTGAGAAAAAAAAATTGTTTGGAGAGGTGGATGTTTTCATATATGGTGGAAAAGTAAAACAACCGAAATCGTTCAATCGTTGCCTAATTGTAATCACAACGAAGTCGGACCTACGTTAAATCATGTTCAGTCACGAACATGTTTTGTCTCCGTGTGGATTTTATTATGGTAGTTGCTATTCTAAAAAGTTATTTGAGAACTTCCCTGGTTAAAAATATATTGTATCTAAAGCAAGAATAGCCTTTGATCTTGAAAAAAGGCCATCGCCGGCATTATTTTGACTTACAATAATAGTAGTTACCATAATTTTTTCCTTTTTTTTTTAAGTTTCGTTCTATTCTATGATAAATATTATTGAAGATCTATGACTGCCTGAGATTAAAAGCATTGTTGTCTTGAACATCCCCAAAGGTAGAGGAAATAGGACAATAAAGAGAACATCACGTGCTTATAAACAGATCGCACGTGACCATATGGTATGAATTTTAGTTTAGCTTGATTACACATACTCCTAGGAGCGCGGCTATCTGCTCTTATGGCGGCTAAGTGAATCAACAATCAGGCAATCCATTGTACACAATCATTATGTTCAAAGTTTTGCGATGAATACTTTCGTTATGTCTTTGAAATTAGATTGTTTGGGTAATGTTCTCGGTACTCTGCCCTTCGCCTAAAGAGTTGCTTGTGAACGCAGGATAATGTCCTTGTGGCTTATGTTCAGGGCACTGTTCCTTTTTCTGTTCGCACTTAACTCATCCCCTTCTACTAAATTTAAAGTAGTTTTTTTTTTCTCAGCAAATCAGCGAAGGATCAAGAGCTAGAATTATATTGTGGGCTTGTTAGAGCATTTCAGCTTTTACAGAAAACAAATGTAGAAGTTTGAAACAGTTTTAACCTTGAGTCCTTTGCTTGGTTTGGTTTGTTTAAAATGAAGGGATGAGAATGTGACATTAGCGTATATTATTGCATGATATGTCTGTGGGGATGAGAATGTGACTCACGTATTTTGTTGCATGATATACCTGTGAGGATGAGAATGTGACGGGCGTATTTTGTTGCCATATGTCTGTATTTATTGCATGACTTTTATGTATTTTTGGGGACTGGAATCTATTCAATTTGCTAGCAAATCCTGGACAATCCTGTTGTTTGCAGATGTTTAAAATAATACGTGCAAATGGTGCAGAGCTCAACAAATATAATTTTAGGTTTTGCTTTTGTTATACAAAAAAAAACCTTTCTAACGCTTGCAATGATAGTTTTATTCATAAAAATAATATTTAAGATTGATTTAACAAATAAAACCTTATTTCTCAAAATCTTATATAAATTATACTTAGCAACAATCAAGCTTTCCTTGATCATTTAAAAGAAAGCAATTAGTTATTGATGTGTAAGAAAAAGAAGGATGTGTGATTTATCACCCCGAGTTGGAACTGATTCTTGAATATACAGGCTTGAATGCATCAATGGTTTTACACAAAGCTTTAATCCTTAAGTAGATTTTGGATAGTTCCGTAAACTTTTAGACCTAGTAGTTTATTATTGTTCGGACTTTACGGACACTCGCCATTAACAAAAATCCATAGGAATCAATATGTGGTAGTCATGCAATAATGCGACTCTGATGAAGCTAGGCCTATTGCATATAGGCCCAATCGGAGCCAGGCATTCTAGTATTAGGATTTTGAAGATCGAAATACTGTACGCTGAAGACCAAAATATCGTTACAAAACCTAGCGAAACCCATGCCTGATATTTATCATTTCGCATATATTTATTCTCCAGAGAACAATATTTATGCACCAAACTATTAAAGCTCTTAAAATATCCCTTCGCGCCCAAAATTGTGCCGGTTTCAATCGTAAACGATTGTTAAAATGTTCTACTCTCTCCCTTTTATTAAACTTATAATAATAGAAAGAAAAAAAATAATGTCCCCATTAGGAATTCCATTTTTTTAATGCACCTACCTGCCATTTTTTCATGTTTCTAAATTGTATTGGTTTTTAGACCATCCAGATCGTTTTTGGTTTGTTTTTTTTTTTTGCCTAATTCAATTATTAATAGATTTAAACGTGAAATTGTATTGCAGTCTCCAAATTTGCACACATGAATAGTTGAAACAAAGTTTTAAAGCAGTAAGAAATGTGAGAAGAATACGTATAGTTGTCATAGTCATCAAGTTTCTACATCCAAATACTCTCGTGGCTTTGGTAGAGTTTTGCAGTGTTTATTTCTGCCTCAAATCCATGATTCATAATCCCTATGAAGCATAAAACTTATTTTTACTCGCCAATATTCCGAAAAAAATTCTGACACGAAATTACTTTTTTTAGCCTTTTAGAGTGTTCCGCCTTGCATACATGCACATTGAATGCATAATCACCAAAATCCTTTCTAAAGTGATTTGGAGATCCAGAACAAAAGACTCTATTAGAGTGCCATTCATGATTATTGCTATGTTTCGTTCACTGCAGTCCCCCAGAGTGCCAGACTGGTTCGTGTCTGCTTTTGGCAGAAATTAGTTTCCTATTAGTGCACACGTAGGTGTCATGTTTAAAGACTGATTTATTATCTGGTTGTCGCAAAGATTTTGGCTGCCTTCGAGTTGATTGAGACTAACAGATACAACTCAAAATTCCCTGCTGGTACGAGGACTTGAACATGAGACCTCCACGAATATACTTGCAGGTTAAAGGCAAGCACGTTAACTTCAACAACCGCCTGCAACCCTTCTTAGCTTTTTTTTTCCTTAAACGAACTTGCTCATCGCTTAACAACAGGATTTTAGATCGGAAAGATAAATCACATTATCATAAGTCTAGGTGCTGAAGTAACAATCGCTCTACCATAATCATGTTAATGTCTTTCTTTCAATTGTTAGGATTGATGATGCTTATGCTATGGAAATGCAGAGATTCCTTTTTCCTTTTCTTTAGCCTGGATTTGTGTTAGAGAATCGTTTCACTCACTAAATGGGGTGGTTATGCCAAAGTGGCAGGAATAAGTCATCCCGAAGCGTGCACAACCCTACAACGAGAGTTTTTTAAAAATTCCTAAGAGGTGATCACTCTATGACACAAAAACAAATTGCAAAGGGAACAATATGGTAGTGCTTGAACCAGGCCCTCGTAGCTTTCAAAGCAAGTTCATTAACCTCAGCGCATCCGGAGACCCTCGCCACACTAGTTATTTAGACAAAGCAAAAACACCGTCCATAGCAGCGGGAGAAGATATAAGTATGGAACGAAATTCAAGTAGTATTCGCAGAGCGAGCGAGATACTAAGTAATAAAACACCGAACTAGGATCCCAATTTATTTTGTATTCATACACTCTTTGGTTTATCTCCAATAATTTGATCATATTAGTCTTGTGAAATTGGAAAAGCACAGAATATCCAATGATCAAAAACAACATCAAATGGCAATGATAAAAAAAAATCCAGAGTCTTTATTGAGTGTGTCCGAAACGATTGAACTGAGTTTTGGGACTCGGCCAAAAGATTGAGCACTCCATTTGAAAAAGAGAATGTTAAGGACAAATCAAAACGGCATGAAAATGAAAGTTCTCTAATGGTTCTAGCACATCATTCTTTTGTTTCATATGATATCCTCCATTCCAGACAGTCCTATTAATGTTCTGCAAACTACCTGTTAAGCGAAACAATCTGATTTACACAGTGAACATTTTTGTTAGGTTCTGAATTCGTGTAATCTAAGAGAATCATTAACATTCATTGAATTGGTAGCAGGAGTTCGATGTCGCCTGACTTGTGTACACATAGGACAAAATAATGCAGTTTCTTTGCCGCTGGTGAAAGTGATCAAAACTGTGCATGCAGAATAATCGTATCTAAAGAGAAAGGATTATTTTTTTTCATGATAGCAGTCTGTTGTTTAATATACATTTGCATAAGGCCTAGTAGGCTCTAGGATGAAGGATTTAACATAGGGGAAGGAAGCAGAGATTATTTTTTCACCAGGTCAAAAGAAATGACGAAAAATCAATGCTTTTATCTATCTACCATCATCGTCATCTTTTTCATCTTCCTCTGCATCATCATTATCATGATCAACATCGTCATCATCATCATCATCATCATCATCATCATCATCATCATCATCATC
>BLXT01003625.1:196100-209520 GCA_019648995.1 Plakobranchus ocellatus
TACTACTACTACTACTACTACTACTACTACTATTACTACTACTACTACTACTACTACTACTACTACTACTCTACCACTACTACTACTACTACTACTACTACTACTACTATTACTACTATTATAACAACAACAACTATCACCACTAATACTACTGCTGCTGCTGCTGCTTCTACTACAACTGCTGCTGCTGCTGCTGCTGCTGCTGTCACAACTACTACTACTTCAAAAAATATATAACACATAGAATTTTTTTTTCTTTTTGTTCTGGGCACTGTAAAAATACTTTCTTTCCTCCCTTTTGAACTAAAATATTAATTTGCTGATTCACTTTTATCATAGCAAATTAAGCTGACTCAAAATATTCGCATTTGTGATCGCTTTTTTTTTGTGGGTTTTTTTGTTATCTTAATCTTATATAATCAAACAAATGCATCTCAAAATGTCTTAATGGGTGCTCTGTCGTAATTTTTCTTTTCCACAGCAATCATTACTTCACTCAGATCCCTATCAACAATATACCTTCCATCTACCATAGCGTCGCGAGTTTGACCGTGTCTACCAAGGCTCTCTGTGGTATTCATTGCGTGCGCAAACCTTCATGCAGGTACTTCTTGTTCAACGTAACTTCTCTCTCGTGCAACTTGCTGGGATTAGATAATCCCACTGACGCCTTCGATTTAAACAACTATGTGACGTGGGAAGTCTTTACCTTGGAATCTGCCTGCCCTAATTCTAAACAGTACATTGAGCAATTCGATAAATGTATTAAAATCAACACACATATCCAGCTTAATTGGTTCGACGCACAAACGGCATGTGAGAACGATGGTGGCACTTTGATGATTATCAACAGCGATGCAGAATTTGAATTTTTTCAACAATTGTTTGCTTCCTTGATTGTATCACCCGACTTTTTCCATCTTGGCGCAAGGATGCTTGGACCAGCATATGATGATTTTTACTGGGTGTATGGCGCAAACGTCGGCGCAAAAGTAAAAAGCAACCACTGGGCCCCATCACAGCCTGACAATCTCTTTGAGGACGAGTATTGTATTGCAAGCAGGTCTGATGACAATTTCTATCTCAATGACATAACATGTGCCTGGTATCAGGGTTTCTATGTCTGCGAGTATTTTCTTTAGGTGCCAGTTGATAATTGCATTTTTAAAATTTTTTTTAAGGCTTTGGCGGTTTTTAAGCGACTTTCAAAGGTAGGATGTTAATCAACTACATGGAACTAAACAAAAAAGACAATACTTGGTTTTAAAAAGCAGCATTGTCGCTGCAGAAATTGAATTTAGAAGTTATAACGTCAAAATAATTTGGCATTGGCTAATGAGAATGATTTTATGAGCATAGTGACATACAATTTGAGTTACTTTTCTTACAATATTATAATATTTTGTCTTCAATTTGCTTTATGTCTTTAATTTGTGCTTTGTTAGAATGAATCTTCCATAATTGATTAAAATAATTTGTGTAGAATAGCTAGATAATTACGTTTATGCCGATGGCAGAGGGAAAATGTATCTTCGTTTATGTCTGATGAGGGGTTGATGCACGCTCTATCCTGTAACCTCTACAATTTTACCTAATTTTAACTTCCATTCATAAACAAATCCTAGTCACAATATACTTGTTCGCTCTTAAAAATAAATCCATAAGACCCTGACCTTATGTTTTGACCTGTCTAATTACTAATTTGTCATCTCCGTTTCGGTTTCGCCAACTCACTTCAAAATTCTCAAACGTCTTATCTTCTTTTATTGTTGTTACTTTTATTGAAGTGGTATAATCTTATGTTTAATGCATTGTACTCTGTCAATCTCGTATTGGGTTTGTTAAATGTCTTCTATAAATGTCAAAATAAGGATTTTACTGATATTTTCTCATTTAGTCTCCTTATATCACAACGTTACAATGCAAACATCATATCTCATTTTACAAAGAATTCCAATTGTGTTTTTATGAGCTATTTTGTTTGTTCAGTGTAATTGTGATGCACTCATCATGACAAATCAAAATGTAAAATGCTATTCAATACTCTATCAAACGTTCTGGCACTGTGAATATCTTTCATATCTGGTGATAAATATAAAAATACACCAGGAGTCAGAAGAAAAATAAACAAATACATAAAAGTGAAGTTATAACATATTTCTCAAAAGTTTTTTTGGTTTTTTTTGTTTTGTTTTGTTTTTGTTTCTTTTTTTAAATATTTATGACCTTCTAAAACAATGAATTGTTCACACCAGAAAAAAATAATTAAGATAGCAAGTGAAAAACATGTGTTTATTTCTTTGACGTAATAATTATTATAGTTCAGGACTTGCTTTGCAAAAATAGTGTTACGGTAGCATAAAAAAATTCAATTTTTACAAATATTGTTTCGACAAAAAAAAATTCCACTTCAATTTATTATAAACTAGCAACAAGTAAGCAAATGAAAACGGCAGGATATAAATGAAGATACCAAAACTACAACAAAAAAGAATTATTGACATAGAATACTAATGGCAACTATAAAAATCTCATACCTAGAATGATTTAAATTTCTTATCAATGCTTTATTAATAATACTAGCGGTAAATTGGCAACATGCAAATATTCTTTGTTTTCATAGCAAAGAAAGAGTAATACTGATTAAAGATAATGAATGCCTCGAGAGATGGCCCATATGACCTTGTCATACGATGGATTAAGCGATACCAACTCTACACTCGTCATGATTATTCTCCTTAAGTTATTTATGAACGTCTCCTAAGTTTTTCAGCCTTAGACGTTCATTTCTTAGGAGATATTATTCGCAATGTTAAAGTCGCAAAGCTTTTAGGCTTATGATTTAGAGGAAATTACTTCAACTTGTAATAATTGTTATTAGAATTTTTTTTAAGCCAGCTGGGTAAGTTTTGTTAGTTTCAATGGAGGAGTGATACACATTCAATCGATAATTTTTTTTTATTTAGATAAAAAAAAACTTAATCTTTAACAAAATACAGCGAAAAAAGAGTTCATCTAATGTGGAAGGCTTGTAATACAAACCAGATCGAATTCTAACATTTCTAGATTATGAACTTTAAATATGAAGATTTAACTACATAACATTTGAGAAAACATTGTTGCACAGGGTGGGAGAACGAAAGAGCTAGGATGAAGACGATGGAACGTTTCTTCTGATAGTTACAATATATTTTGAAGTCTTTCTTATCTATGTATTGGCCCTCTGTGCTTGTATTTTTTTTTTTTAATACATAGATCATTGAATTTAAAGATTTTGCATTATGACAGAGTTGGCCTTTCTGCAGTTCTATTAGAGAGCGTTTTGTAAAGTTTCACACTCATTTGCATGAAAAATAATACTGGATCTTAATACCGATAACACCAACATCGCAAAACTTCAACAAGCATTGTACAAAAATGAAAAGCGTATACAAATTTCATATCTTGGGTTCGAGACATCATAAAGAGCTTGATATGTAAACAGCAAAGTGAAAGAAAAATCTGTCCTCTGGAGAGATCTGTGCGTTTCAGCGTGTTGTTCTAACGCCACATTTCCGACGCGACGTTACGGTGGTACTGTGGGTATGTGTCCCTGTAGCGGGCGCTGTGGAGAAAGGATAAGGAAAGGTGTGATTTTCTCAAAAAGCCTAACAGTTTCTGCATGTAATTCTACCAGTTTCATAATCTTACAATTTCCGTTCATAAAAAAAAGCGTTGAAGTATTAAGAGTTCACCTTACTTCCCGGTTTCAGAATAAGGGATATGCAAATTACATAAATCATACATGAAAAACAGAGGCCGGACAGATATACAATTCTAACAGTATCACTAAAAAACTTTATAGGATGATGGACAAGAAACAAATAAGATAAAAATGAACGTAACCCTACTGGAGGAAGGGGGAGGCAAAAAAAATGCAAGTTTCTTGGTATTTCGATTCTAACATGTGCCTCTCACAAGGTAAAAAGTTTAAAATTGGCAACGGAAGAGGTAATAGACAAAAACAGTTGTTTATTCAGAACTTTCAAGCTCCTGCTTAACAGGGTAAAAACAACTGTATACAATACGTTTCGTGGATGTATCCGATCAGAAAAACGATTGACAGGATATCGTTAATGACGTCTGCTTCAAGTGGAAGATAAACAACAGAAAGAAGAAAAAGAAAGTTTTAGTTTTTGTACATCAATCCTGTCCATGAAATGGTGATCTCAAGTTTCCGGCCCTCGTATCAGGCCAGGGCATCGGTGGGGGCTCGAACTTGAATCTGTGGGTCTCAAGGCAGGTTTCCTGCCCTTGTGCCACCAATGATTCATTAATTTGCTATGTTTTTCACCTAAAAAAAAAAAAAAAAATTCATAATATTTCACATCAATCGCTCCAATGTCCTTTTTTTACACAAATGACAGAAATGGTGAAATGGGCAAAACTTTTCTTTCCCTCTTATTTTATAACCAGTTAGAGCTCAATGAAGAAAAAAGCCCATCCCGCGTGCAATGTTACAATATAATATCTTAATTTCTTTGAAGCAGTGGTAACAGTTTTAACGACTCTCTTAAAATCATCTCGACTTACTAAACATTAGCAGGCATTGGTTTTTGGGCGAATTCGTCAAGCTTTGGCTCTTGTTGCAAGGTGTACTGTAAAGTGAGAAAAAAAAGCAACAGATCTTTGTTAATAATATTGTAACATTAAGGGCAAGGCAAGATAAAAAGAATTTCAGCAAACAGATATGAAAGTAGCGAGACTAAAATTGGTGACTTTTGTACGACAATCACATACATCAGCCTCAAGGTTCCGATCGCCACTGAAGGAGAACGAAAAGACATTTTTACACTGCAGCTAAAGACAAAAATAAGTATCTCAATTATTTCCAAGGCGTTCTTAGCCTTTTGGTTTGAATATAATATATATTTTTTAATCTTATAAAGCCGATTACAATTTTTTAAGAACAGCATACAACGACACTACACTTTCGTCGAATTTTATAGAACAATAGGGCATATAACGACACTACACTTTCATCGAGAGCAGCACAACTGTAGAAATCTGCAGGGACATTCATTGTGTTTAAGTGTTTAAAAAGTATCTACTGCGCCTCAGAGCCCAATATGAGCACAGACTTGAGGCCACTGAAGTAATGAATGGATTGTTTCATACAAATGCTACGAGCAATTTTCCATTGAAAATAGAAATACATAATTTTTAGAACTTTGCAAAAATAGAATCGTGGCCAGTTTGTTTTTGGCAACAAAAAACTGAGGATGTTCATAATTAGCAACTAAAAAAAACTAGTGAGAAGGAATACCTTCCATGATTTGGTCACATCTGGTCGAAGATACCTAACTGCATATCCATCAAAGTGAATCTCTGAAATGTCAAGACAGAGCTATGAAGAAAACTTACATACAGTTGTATGGTGAGAGACAATACAAAAAAAATGTCTGTATAGATAAATAAAAATAACCAAGTTAGGGTAAAAATTTGATGCTTGTTATTTCTTTTAAAATGTAAATGAGTATGTTTAATCGGAGTTAGCAGGCTCCTTTTAGAGTAAAAAAATTGCTTGGTTAGTTTTCATAGCTCTTAGGATTTCAATTTTTACAAGAAGATATTATGCATAAGGTATCCTTTAAAATTTTTTGAAGTAAAGTACGGGCAATCTTGTCATTCAGACTTTGCTAGACAGCTGATGCGATGCCGACTGATCCATGATCTTCTTAGATAAACTCATCCATGTATTGCAAGACATGCACTCATCCATGATCTTTTTTGGGTAGACATTCTATTTCTATTTGAAACTTAATTCAAACATACGTAGCAAAATGCATTTTTGAGAATCGCGTTATAATTTTATCAGTTATCTGTTCTTTTGTATTTTCCGCAGACAAACACTTTTTTACTTATTAATTAGGTCCAATAGTTATAATAATCCACAGTAAACTAGCTTAAATGTCTCTTCTAATTAAGTCCAGGATATCACTCTTTTCGATCACAAAAAATTGTACCTATTAAAGGGTTAATATGTCTAATCTCATTTGAAGTACATATCTGCCATGATTTCCACAATATCTCTACAATATTTTAATCTGTAAGATCATAGATTTTACTAAAGTCGTTGAATAACAGTCAATGCTTTATTTTGTGATCCTTGTACATTTAAATAATTATGAAATGTAATATATTGGAAAGCCGCTTAAATTTGATCGATTATATTTTATAGGATTTAGTTATGCCCGCGATAGTCATGAAGTTGCACAAAAATTGAAAACCATTTTCTTACACATTTATTAGAAATGGCCATACCTTTCGCAGATCCCGATAGCTCTGGTAGCTTGATGTCGTAACGTTCAGGGCTTTTGTTTAAGAAGTCAGACCACTCTCGTCGTGCACGTCTGTAGACAGAGATAAAAGGGGAAAAACACAGATTAGGGAAAATGGAAAGAAAAATCCCATGTATTTTGTTTAACTCTGATATAACGCAACAGAACCTTATTCTCTCCCCCTGTCCGATTGAAACGAGAAGTTAGTCACCATCACTACTTTGGCAAGGTCCTGGCTCAGTCCCTTATCTTTTCCGAGAAAGCTTGCCAGTATGGACCGCAGAGGTATCCCATCTGTGACATATTTATGTTTTTCCTGATATCGTTGCACTGCCTATCGTAGCCTACTCTACATTCTTTTTCATAACAGACTTAGGGGCATTTAAAATCATTTAAAGCTAAACATATCACCTTTATTTGGCGTTATAATAATCATTATGATTTAGTATTAGATATGTTAGCCATTCCGTCAAATAATTTAGGAGCTCCCAATATCATTGAGCTTCTCTTTGCCTATCGCTAAAACATGTTCAATGAGAAAAAAAAGAGCACCAAGTTATATTTTATGGCAATGCTTATGCAGCGCAGTTTATTGCTTATAAACCCTTTTGCTTCCCTTATTATTTTTTTGCTTGATTAGCGTGAGATAAGTTGTTTTTTTTTTTTTGGTTTTTTTAATGTTGTCTAGGAGATAACATAGAAATAAGACCTACTAAAACTGATATGTTCAGCTTTGTAGATATAGACTATCAAGCATATTACAAATATAGGTGTCGTTTATCTCAGAAGCGAACAGTAACTGAGAGTACTTTTTTTTAATCCAACCCGCTACCTCGGAGGCATTTTACAAAAGATGAAAATAATGTGTCTTAAAACGCTTTCCAATCCGTTACTTCGCAGGCATTTTACAAAAGATGAAAATAATGTGTTTTAAAATGCTTTCCAATCTGTTACTTCGCAGGCATTTTACAAAAGATGAAAATAATTTGTCTTAAAATGCTTTCCAATCCGTTACTTCGAAGGCATTTTACAAAAGATGAAAACAATGTGTTTTAAAATGCTTTCCAATCTGTTACTTCGCAGGCATTTTACAAAAGATGAAAATAATATTTCTTCTAATTCTTATACTGCGCCCACCCTGAATTTTCGAGGAATAATTCCAACCTCTTAAATTAACTCGCTCGACTTCTCAGCAACTTTGTATGTGTGCAGATTAAGGAAGGCAGCCCAAAATTACATACTCGTAATTTTGGCTTGTAAAATCAGTGCTGAAGAAAAAGTTCTAGTTGAGAAAGCGTCACTCACGTTAGCTCCTGAGGAGTTGTGTACTGTCTGTGCATCTGTTTCCCCGTCTCTGTGATATCCTGGAAGGTTTGGAACGAAAATCCAGTAACTTTAAGTCAAAGGAAGATGATATTTATATAACGACAAATATTAAAGGAGTAATTATTTTTTCTATATGTAAAGGCATGTGCGTGTGGAGTTGAAAATTCTATCTGATGATTTTAGTATTGCTTGTTGATGAATGAACTAATCAAAATATTTTTTTGGTCTACAGAAGGTTGAAATTTTTAGGGCGGGGACGGTTTTTTTGGCATCTATCGGATGCATGAAATGGGTATATATACATATCTTGATAATCGTAGAAATATTTGGCAGAGTCGAATTGTGAACAACTTTGAATGGTTTCTCCTCACCTCCTTTCTTTTTTAAGTCATGTATACTTTGTCATTCTGTATAAGCCTATGGTGGTTTTTTTCCCCTAAACAATAGAAGCCTCTATGATTTAGGAGAAAGCCCCAAGTCTAAAGATGTGTGGAAAATTGATTTAGTCTCTGTGCAATTGCTTCCTACATTGAACCGATCTTGTTCATTGAAAAAGCTTATCTGTAGGTATGAAATGTTTTGTGTGGTGTGGGTGACCTGAAGACCAGTGTAAATAATTAAAAATGCCGGTATATTTAATAAAGGTCTGCTCATAGAATATTTTTAGAGAGAGTTACTAAGACGTCTAAAATGGGACATGCTTAGATGATATAACTGCCCCCGTTTACTCTGTTGATCCATTAATATTGTTGACAAATGCGATGAAAGTTTGTATCTAGCCAATATTATTTTTTTTTTTTAGTATGTAGCAAGAAAAGCAATGATGACTGTAATAGACCCTTATAGTATTAGGGATGATAAAGATGATGATTGTGACGGTCGTGGTGGCGATGATGATGATTGTGATGGTCGTGGTGGCGATGATGATGATGATGATGATGATGATGATGATGATGATGATGATGATGATGATGATGATGATGATGTTGATGATGATGATGNNNATGATGATGATGATGATGATGATGATGATGATGATGATGATGATGATGATGATGATGATGATGGCTGAATATGTATGGTGATGAGAAAGAAGTCGAGAAGTAAAATTTAGAAGATGGAGGTGAAAGGAAAAAAAACAAATAAAGATGAGAAGTGTCGAGGTTTGTTACGGCCTTGAAGATGTAAAGAATATTTTTCGAATTGTACCTGTATTTTGTTCAAGGTGGCTTCTGATTTTATCTGGGGTTTTGTTTGTTTATAGATTTTTATCCTTTGCTTAACTGTTTGTTTGCTTGTTCGCCTGTTTTTTATACTTTTTGTTTGTTTGTTTATTTGTTTGTTTGTTTATTTGTTTGTCTGTTTGTTTGTTTGTTTGTTTGTTTGTTTGTTTGTTTGTTTGTTTGTTTGTTTGTTTGTTTGTTTGTTTTATTTTTTTATATCATCAATGGATTTTGCTTTTTTAAAATTATATAAAAAGTTTATATTGTATTTGTATATAACTGAATTATATTTGTAAAATGGTCCTCATTGTTTTGTCTACTTACAAAGCTGTGAAGTCTCCGGGCTGGCGGCATAAAAGGTGTGGATGTTGCATTCGAAAAGTCACCTGAATCAAAGTGTTGAAAAAAAAATAATGTTATAATAAAATCTCTCTCATCAGCACCACAAAAATAGAGTTAGAGCATCGTGTTTACCTCCTTGGAAATTATCAAAGTAAACAGTCTCAATCCTTTTCAAAAAAGAAAGTATAGATTAAATTAACGACGACTACAATATTATCACTGTGTATTTATCAGCGACTCAGGTATTGATGTTTTTAGATACCAATATACACCTGTAAGTTCAATTTCGTGAGTTTTTTTTTTTCATTTATTATGCCGTCGGTTCTCTAGTGAGTGTAGTATGCAAATACATACTTGTATGCTTTTCGAGCAAGGTGCGTAATGAGCCAACAAAGTAATTTTCAGCTTTGCAATAACAATACAGTGAAATATCTTTCTCCTGAAATATTAAAGAGGTCCGTATCATTATGTAACAAGCTAGCCAGATGCTTTTTGCTTAGGTAAAACCAAACGTTCAATCAGCCTTCATTTCTGAGTGCCTGTTGTGTTAATTTTCACATCTTGAGCTTGCGAATAATATAATTACTTTGAGATGAAATGTCCAAATGCTATTTCTTAATTTTAAAAGTATCCAAGATAGTGATTTTTTTTTCTCTGTAGAACTTTTCGCAGTCTCAATTGGCTCATAAACCTCGACATCTCGCCATTTTTTTTTTAACTCCGTCGTTCTTCTTATCCGTGAGTGAGTTGCGAGTTTCCTTCGTTGTTTCCAAGTTTTTAGCAAGAGCCAATCCTCAGTCTTAGGCTACACACCGAAAGTAGACAGTTTACAGAATGATTGAACGGAGAACATTTTCTAGGTATACGTTAGGATCCCAGTCCAAATTATGTGCGAAACGATAAATTATTTCATAATAAAACTTCTTAGTTGATAATTTAATTCGTTTCGCTGTAGTTTTTAAAGATAGTTGTGTTTAAGTGGTGTACAACTTTGATCCATGTACTTTTTTTTTATTTTTAAATGTGCTTTTGGTGCTTTAAAGTTGACATCAACTTAGACTGAAAAAGGGTGAGTTTGATTTGACTTATCATACCGCTTAGGCAAATTCCTGAACGTTGGGGTTTTTTAAAGAGGTTTATTTACGGTTGCAGTATCATTGTTTTGATATCTTTGTTATTTCTACAGGACAGATCTCGTAAGTATAATTATAAACTGCCGCTTCCATTTCTTGAGGGTTTATGCAACACAAGCAAATGGGTGTTGAAAACTTCTTTCTCTCACACTGGTTATCTTTTTTCAACACAATATACCAGTTTAGGATTTGGCAATGCTTTGAAATGATATTAAACTGAATTAAAATTACAAAGTTTCATAAAATTTCTATATGAGAGGCGGTGGTAAGTGATTTTTTTCATACTTGATACATTCTCACATAAATAAAAACAAGAGTGAATTTAAGTTTTTGTGCATATGTTTCAATCTTAAATAAAACTGACTGATTGAATATTAATCTTCATAAAGCAACAAACTGAAATCATTTTTTTTTTAACGGAAATTCTACTTTTAATTTGGCTAAAATATGTAATAATAACCAATCTTTTAATAATAAATAGAATCAAAACAACAAATGCTCTTCTTAGCTCTGTGCGTGTAAACATTCATATTTGTTGAAGTATACAAAACTAAAGGGGTAGGAACTATAAGATAAAAAATGAAATTTTCAAAGAGGAATCCAAAATGCCATTAGTGAGCTAGTAGGCCTATCTCCTGCGGTTGAATAAGACTTTTGGAGATAATATTCCACATAAATGGATAGGGATTTAATTATTAAAATTTATGGATTTTGATGTAGTTTTAACTCTACTTGTTCAAATGATGAAGACTAAAAAAACTCATTTTTTTTAAACTCGGATTTCGTATATTTTTCAGCGAGTGTTTACCATGGCACCGTCACTGACCTTAGCTCCAATTTTCCTAATCCTGAGTGGCTGCTATTTTCAGACTAGAGCACTTTCAAGGTTTGTATCAATGTTGATTACTTTGAGCTAAGTTGATTTCTAATGGAAGCAGCAATTTAGGAAAAAAATGAAAATAACAGAAACATCAGCTATAGTATTGGTAGTAGCAGCAGCAGCAGCAGCAGCAGCAGTGATAGTAGTAGCAGCACCAGTAGTAGTTGTTGTAGTAGAAGCACCAGCAGCAGCAGCAGCAGCAGCAGTAGTAGTAGTAGTAGTAGTAGTAGTAGTAGTAGTAGTAGTAGTAGTAGTAGTAGAAAAAGAAGAAGAAGGAGGAGGAGGAGGAGGAGGAGGAGGAGAAGGAGGAGGAGATGGAGGAAGAGGAGGAAAAGGAGGAGAAGGAGAAAAAAAAATAGCAGAAGTAGTAAAAAAAAAAGTTGTTCAGTAGTAGTGGATATATGTCATGCCGAATAGGAAGCAGAGGTTATTGTCACATAATTAGTTGCTAAAATTCCGTAAGCCTAAGAATTAATATTTGAGCCACATGATTAAATCTTTCGTTTTCCTACAACTGAAAAGTTCTCTTGAAAGGAGTCCAAGTAGCATTTTGCAGGTGTGTGATGATCCTTTCACCCCACGTTTAGTACTATCCTTTGTTAGGGTGAGAGGCGTTGGTTGCACTTCGTATAGAGAATGCGCCCTGAGATGGCCATTTTGTCACATGTTTGAGCCCTGCCACTGGCGCCCTGGCCTGACGGATGGCCTGAGAGCATTAGATCACAAAAACCTTATTAAAGGTTCTTATGGCCTTGAAATTGTGCAGAGATATTATGTGAATTTTTTTTTTCCAAAACGTTTTTTTTCAAATAAGAAACAATTTGTATAAATGCTTTCTCGTCAAATTTTTTTTTTTTTTCACACCTCCTAATAATACTTTTTTAAGGGATTTTTTCATTTTACATTACGCACTTCAACGTTAAGATTATATTTTATGTCATGCTCGTTTCCTTAGTATGTTTCTATGGTAGATTATTCGTGTTAGTCATTTTTTTTCTGATAAAGCCTCATGGCGAAATGTTTTTCCGTATACTCTGTGTTGTTTCATTTGTTTATAATTTTAAGTTGGTGGTTGTTTTCTTTTCCAATATTTATTTCCTTGCCTTCTACCACCATTGCATCTTCAAGATCCTTAAACTTATTTCTCTGTTTCTGGGAGTGCGGTATTTGTATACATTTTTTACTTCGTCAAAATTACCAAGTACAATATGAGTCATTAGTCTCGAGGTTGGGCTTTGGAAAATTTCTAAAGTAAACCTTTTCGCTCCTGATTAATTGTGTCTTATTCTTAAGGTCGAAAACACGGCTGCTTTTTTCTTAGCGGACTGCATTTGCTCGCTCGTTTCTTTGCAATGTAGGATTAATTACTTTCCTTCATTTAGGCTTATTACATTTAACTACATTTCTTTATGTTCATCGCAACTGGCGCAAACGAGCGATAGTATATCAACACATGAAATTAAAGCTGCTTTTTACGTAACGATTTATTTCTTATTTTGTGCTTTCTTGCAGCGGCAACCATTTCACAAAGATGCAAGTGAACTCTCTTCCCCTCAATTATCAATATGTTGCGGGAGTGACGGCCTTTTCTAACCTTCATTGCGGAATTCAGTGTGAACGTAGTCCATCGTGCGACTGCTTCCTGTTCAATGTCACTTCCCTCTCATGCATTTTGCTGGGTTCTGGAAGCCCCACTGAAGTTTTGAACTTACAGGGCTATTTGGACTGGGAATTCTTCACCCTTCAAACCGCCTGCCCTTGCAAGCAGTACCTTGAGCAGTTCGGAAAATGCATTCAGATTAACACAAACGTCGGTTTGAACTGGCATCAGGCCCAAACAGCTTGCCAGGATGACGGCGGCTCTTTGATGATCATCGACAGCGATCAACAGTTTGGGTTTTTCAAACAAATGTTTGACGATCTGCTTGTTGGGCAGCAGTTTTTCCATCTTGGTGCAAGGAGGATCGGAGCGGCCAAGGAGGACATGTATTGGGAATATCGAGAAGCTGTCACATATCAGGTGAAAAGCAGTTATTTCGCTGATAGGAAGCCTGACAATGTAGGTGGCGTGGAGGACTGCCTGGCAAGCAGGCCAGAGGATAATTTTGACCTTAACGATGTTGGATGTGATGATTATTACGGTTTCTATATTTGTGAATACTTTAAGAATGTGTACTACATTGGATAGTATTATTT
>BLXT01003625.1:219024-233125 GCA_019648995.1 Plakobranchus ocellatus
GGGGGTTGTTTGGTTTTTTTTTATTCAAAGTAGTATTTGGTTAAATCAAAGGGGTAGAGAAAATGTTAACAATCGTAAGTGATTGAAATTGGTACATCTTTCATGTTTTTGAATTATGTGGTTTTTCAGCATAGCTATATTACAAGATTAAAAAAAAAAACCATAGATTTATATAACGGCATCTCATTTTACTTCATACGGCGCGCATGGCATTAAGATCTAGATTCTGGGTTTTAATCCAATTTAGATTATAAAGTGGCATATTATTTACACTCTTATCTACCCTCTTTCTCACTCTCTCTTCCCTTCTGTGGCTCCTTTCACCTGTTCCTAATCCTAGAACGGGTTATTCAGTTACTCGTTTCATTTATGTTGAAATAAACATTAGCCTCGATGTGCTCTTCTAGTACTAGTGTGTATAATATAATTTAATGTGTTTGCATGTGCGAGGCGTGTACATAAGTAAATGTGATGGTTTCCAGAATCCCTGTTACAATTACTTGATATAAACTAATAATTTCTTTTCATAAAACTTTTTTTTTAAAGAACTTGCAAAGTAAGAAAAGCCCGAAGCCTTCAGCTGGCATTGGTTATTATTTTCCCCTGCCTCTTAATAGCGCCATTATTTCCCACAGGACTTACACTTACACTACAGCAGGAACGTCTAATTCGCAAAGAGACAAGCCCACGTTAAACTATACAGAGCCTTTTGCCCCCTGACTTTAATTGGCGACCAAAGTTCGGGTTTGTTGATCTACTTTTGGTCGGATGTCACTGTGTTGACGTTGTTCCCCCGTTTCATGGTCAATGATGCCTAGGTTTGGACACATGGAGAGAAAACTAAATAAAAAATTGAAATATGGAATAAAGTATTATGTGTTTGAAGAATGAACTGAGGAAGCCAGATTCTTCAGTCACAATTAGAAAATATTAACTTTTGATCCCCCGCCAAAAATGCTCACGGATTTGTCCGTCTTGCTGGATCGAATACTGCACGTTGGTTCTCATGATAACTGATGACAAAAATGAAGAATCATCAATTGGCTTTTTTGCTGATGACATTTTAGCATTACCTCCCTTGGCTTCTGATTGGTAGGTTTGTTAACAAAATATAAAAACATTGCCTGTAAGTAGTAACGCTAATCTTTTTTTTTTTTCAATCTTGAATTTTATTAGACAAATAAATCTTTACTCTCTTCATTTATGTTATTTGTTAAAGTTTCCCTTTCCATCATCATAGAGAAGACCCATTTCTGTTGT
The DNA here is from genome assembly GCA_019648995.1 of Plakobranchus ocellatus. Taxonomy (NCBI): domain Eukaryota; kingdom Metazoa; phylum Mollusca; class Gastropoda; family Plakobranchidae; genus Plakobranchus; species Plakobranchus ocellatus. The sequence continues at coordinate 220,285 of BLXT01003625.1, forward strand.
ATGCATTTTTAAACCATCTCTGTAGTGTAAACTGTTCTTGTTTTCTTTCACTTTCAGATGTCTCCTCTTTTCAATGATATGGTCGTTTTTTTTAACTGCTTTTGCATAGCGCACTTTTACAATTCAATTTACAGGGATCTTTTAAATCAATGATGTACATATTTGAAAGCATACCTAAATAAATAGAATGATATAGATATAACGCAATGTTAAACTAAAAGCGTTTAAACCAAAAAGATTTTGAGACTCTATATTGTTTGTCCCTTAATTATTCAGGCTAAACCAAAACGTCACCAACAAATGATTGACACGGTACCTAGAATTTCAGATTTGCAATCTTCTACTTTATTTGGCAGAAAGAGCAACAGATAATAAAATGCTTTTGAAAAAAGAACATCAAACTATAAGTTGTGATAATGCCTTTATTATACATGTATTACCTGATTTATCTTTAAAATTTGTACATAACAGGACCATCAACATTATGGCTTCATGCATTTAACTCTCCAATATATGTAATACAATTTCATCATCATAAAAAAAAAACAAATTCCTTTTCTTGTCACAAACAAAACAAAACAAAAATGACAAGGAGTAAAATGTGGAAAATTAACAACTTCGAGGAACAATGTCAAAGTGCTTTTTTTTTTAATCATTCAAATTTTTTAAAAGTAGTACTAGAATAAAATCTAAACTTTAAAAAAAAATGTTGCAGTGAAGTCCGCTTCAGATAAATTGCTTAGGAAGATCAGAAACTTATCTCAAACAAGTTTCATCTTAACCTTTTCAAGAGAATTGAGGGAGAGGGGTAGCAGGTTTATAATATCAGAGCCAGGGCTGCTGCAGATCTATATCTGTCTGTGTATATGTGAGTGCCCACACCACGTGTTATACAGGTAACTTGCAGGCTAACTAGGGCCAGTCTAGATGCTGTATAAATACAATACACCACAATTCATCTTTGGGGCAGAAAGCCTTATGCGTGTTAATGGTTCGCTTCTTTGTTTTAGTTTTATCCATGTTATTATAGACTATCACATTACTGGTCTACATATTTGAGACGGACACCTTGAGCTTATGTTATTAATCCGAGTCGGGTATTTTGGTGTTTATATGAACAAGTCTCTGCCTAATAGTAGTAAAATAATGAAGAATAAAAACGAAGATGGACAAAAAAAAGTTTATATTAACATGAGCAAGTTCATTTTAAGCACACTCCACTGTAATACACAATTCACATATGTTTTTTTTAGTCATACGTATAGTGATTTATCAGATACAAAGTGTAGGGATCAAGCAAAACAAGTAAAAACTCACATTTTTAATATTTTGAAAGATTGAAGCAGTCTAAAATTGCATTCCATGAGCTTTGTAAGGATAAAAACCGGATACGATAAATTAATTCTCTCCCATGAGAAAGTACCCACAATGTTTTAAAAAGCATTTAAAACAGGTAATAAGCACATGGAACTTTTTTTTTTCTCAAAAGTGTCATCTTACGTGTCACCCAACTCATTTAGACTTATCTCAAGTTACATACCCTTATTTTTAAACTAACAGGCAAAATATATTTTAATATACACACTAATACAGTACATCAAAGCCAATGCTTGAAATACCAATGGTATCTCCTCAGCCTTAGAAGTACATGTATTACGAAAAGCACAGACTTTTTAAGAAATCTAAAAGGAGTAATTGCACACAAAGATGGCTTAGTCTTAGTTATCTAAATCATAGTAATCAGATGTGGCCTCTGTCAAAGGCACAGAGCCCATTTAAGAGTCTGATGCCCTACCGACTTATTCCCTTTAAATTTGAATCTGCAACTAATTTTTCAAGCTTCTTCAGTCTTCAAATGGGATTGTTGACTAAACATCAGGTCATCAAACATTCAAAAACTGCGTCTGAAGGATATGGAGTCTCCAGTTGGCTTGTTGCAGACAATAGTCCACAACATGTGTATTCTTTTTTACAGCCTTCAAAGCAATCAAACAAAAGTGGATTTTAGTCACGTCACTATGTGTACAAGTCCAAATCACTCACAATCGAAACAGAGAGAAAGCCAGAAGCAGCAGAGATGTGGTTTATCAGAAGAATGATGTGAATATCAGGACAGAAAAAAGTCCAATGAATTAATAGTGAAAGAGGCAGATCTTGAGTCATCACTAATTAAAAGTATTTGTCGATACAAGGGTTTAGAACACCTAGCAATCACTGGAAAGATTGAAAACAAACGCAGTAGAGGTAGACAGAGAATAACTTTTGCTAAAAGTCATAAGTCATGGGCAATAGGTAAGGGTAACAACAACAGCTTTATGAGGTTAAATGAAAATAGGTTTGAGTGGAGAAACATGATCACCAATGTATGTTCAGACAACGTACCTGAAGAAGAAGAAGAAGAAGAAGAAATGCAACGTTTCCCCTCCTTGATGAGGATGACAGCCCGTACCAAATCTGTGTGTTCTCATCTACTTTACACAATTTGATGCTTTGGGGTTGTTTTGTTCAAAAATGTATAATTGTAAGGCTTCTTATAGAATCTTCAGTGCTTCTGCTTTATCTATGTCTGTTGCACAAACTGATTGTGAATGCAAGGCAGTTAGTGAGAGAGTTACATTTTCAACTCTGAACCTGTTATTGCTGGTTTGCAAGTGAATTAGGTCTTTACATTGCTTTATTGATTTATTTTGACCAATGTAGTTTTTTAAGCCTATTGAGTTGTCACTTAAAGCCGTTTATTTCTTTTCCTATAGGATCCAAAGACATGTATAATTATGCACAGGCCTCCTTAGAGTGTCAGATGATCAGAGCCGAAATATTTGCCTAAGGGGAATTTCTGTTGTGAGGACTTTGCTACATGTACTACCTTGCATTCTCATGAGCATCTTTCTACCACTTTCTTCTAAATTGTTTTGATGCTCAAGCACAAGTCCTAGCAACACATGGAGGTGAAACACAGTGAATTGCTATATTCAGCAGTCAGCTGTGAACTACATTATGATTATACAGGACCTTTTTTTTTTTTATTTGAGCAAGCTTTTTCAAAATTGTCAAAATCATTGTTAAGTGATTCGGGATTTGTAGGTTCGGATGCTGCACTAAGATCGTCCTCCTTCTGCTGCTTCTTAAAATGGCACCAGAAACAAGAATATGACCCATATTGTTTATATAGAAACCAGTAATGACCAAAACCAAACATTTTCATTGTTTTTCATTTCCATCGCATCAAAGTTAAATCAAAATTTGTCCTTTTAAATCATCTATGATAACTTTAATGTTGTGTGTCCTATCATATCAGGTACTTTTGCCATAGATATTATGTAGGTATTGTCCTTTTATTGGCTCTCTAAGATTGCAAATGTGAAGGAAAATCTTAAAGCCGTCTTTACTATGGTCACCTCCAATTTAATCCAGGTATGGTCAACGATTTTTGTTGCAAAACTTGGCAATTTTTTTCCTCGTTCAGCAGAGAAAACCAGACAATCATTTTTTCATCGCTTTTGGCTAAAAAACAACAACATATGTTTACAAACTTAAAGACTGGAAACTCATCAGACTGCTTCTGTGAAGTTGAGGCAGAGAAAGTATAGCACATATTTAATGACTGAATATTGATGGTGTCGGGCGTAAACTGGCCAAGTCCGAAACATTCATATTTCCTTTTATACTACCAGATTAAAGTTCTAGATATTCCACATTATGTCTGATAGTTTGCATCATTGCCCAATAGTTTTTGCAAAAAAAGCATATGAATATGATCAAACCAGCTAAGTCTCCCGCCATTTAATTTTGATGACACAAACCAGCCACAACTGTCTCTTCGGAGAAGAAATTCTGAGGAGATTTCGAGTCCAAAAGATATACAGCATCAACTCATCAAGTAAGATGATTTATGCTTTTTTGTTGGTTAGTCATTTTTAACCAATAGTTTAACTTTTTGTAAATGCAGTTTCATTTAGTTAAATTTCTTTTTTCATTGTGAAAAATATTTCAAACGTGTCAACACGTGCAGTTGGCTGATCTCAGACACCTGAAAACAAGGTGTGCTCTGTAGAGCACACATGGGTCACTGGAGTTGGCTGTTTTGCCCACTGACTTGCAAACATTTAGCTGCTATCTGGATAAATAAGGAGTTGGCCGTTTTGTGCGATCTAGTGTTACCAATAAATCATTAATGATAAGCTGTGGAAAAGTAAATAATTTACTTATCGAATTGTAACCTATTTTACAATACAAATTAAGCCTGATAAAATTTTTAAACCTTACTGTTTTTCAGATTTCTTCAAACACAGATCTTATGTCCATATCATTCTCGTTATAAAGAAAAATAATTAGTAAGATTACAAATCAAGACAAGACTTCTTGAAAAAAGCTGCGCTGGTATATTCTTCCTTTGCTCCATTTCCAATTCCTGCCAATTATCAACTTATGCCCGAAATAAAAGAGACTCAAAGATCATATGATTTAATATTCTTTTTCAATAATCTTTTAAGTTCATAAAGAATAACTAAACCCGTTTTTATTAATGTATTTTAAATGTAGTAAAAGAGTATAATAACTAAACCCATCTTTATTGATGTATTTCAAATATAGTAAAAGAGTACAATAACTAAACCCATTTTTATTGATGTATTTTAAATTTATATGCTTTAGGCAATGGCGCTAAAGGATACCAGCTTAAATCATAATGAAATTTTCACCATCGTTATTATCGTTAAATTCATCTTTGTAATGCCACACCCTTTTTAAAACGAGTATTGTTGTAAACACATTTCTTCCATGTAATCTTATCATTGCAGTATGCATATTATTTTTTATAAATGTATTAAATTATTAACGCATTGATCCATTCAGTTTCAGTTCGACGCGTGCTACTTTAAAACACACCCAACGAGTTTGAAACATAGTAACAAAAACAGATTCAGGTATGTATTTTTCAAATATACATGATTACATTGATTGAAATTTGCTTATATCTCGCATTTGTAAACATTTTTTTTTCACAGCCGAGTCTGTGGCTAGATTAAAAAAAAAAAAAAATTTCAATGGACATATTTTGACATTTTTTAAGGATGCCTAAGAAAAAATGAAAAGGGATAAATGACAATTTTTTTAGACAAGATGCCCACTTCAAAGAAAGAAGTGACAGACAAGAATGTCATTATTTTCGTGTTTGATGCAAAAAAAAGTTTAAAATTTGCATAAAATATTTTGTATCTAGCAGAAACCAGAACCATGTACATGTCCCAATACATACCAATACAGCCGAGGAAAGAGACTGCTTGATGAACTGAGCTTGCAATAGGTATCAAGGGGAAGAGAGCAACACTGTCAAAATCACCCGAGGAATCAGAGCCTCATGACAATGAAACATCGGTCCTAAATATTTCAGCATCACAACTTAACGAGCTCCCTTAAGAGTTAGATTTGTCCATCTCAAGTGATGACATATCATTTACTGATTTACCCCCTTTGATTTGAGTGCTGCATTGAAAGTTGCTAATTACATAATGAATGATTGCACTGGAACACCCACTAATGTCAGGGAAATACACAATATCGATGAAGCATGAGAAGTAGAACAGAAGAAGATTCTGGCAGTGCTTCTGCAAGGGATATTTCTGAAGTGTTTCATAGCTTGAATGTTTTAGAGTCCGGGAAAATGCCTAAAAATGATGCTCATGAAGTATTTCATGACAAAAGTGCTGTAAGGCCTTTTGATAACAGAGTAAAGGATGTAAGGGGTGTGCTCAAAAGACAGGCAGGTGAGATTGTGGTAGAGACCAGAGAAATGGCTGCAAAGGATGTTTTTTAAATGGAGACGAGCTGGGTGTGGTAAAATGTGGAGATGTGGCGGCTAGAGATGTTGTTGCAAAAGGGGAGAGTGAGAATGTGGTAAAGGTTGGAGATGTGCCTTCAAGACATGTTGAAATAGGAGAGACTGGATATATTCTTTTAAGACATATTGAAATAGTAGAGGGTGAGAGACTAGTAAATACAGGAGATATACCTTTCAGAGACTGTTGAACTAGTGGAGAGTGCGGTAGAGACCAGGGAAATGCAATCAAAAGATGTTGTTAATGCAGGAGAGAGTGAGTTTGTGATACAGCTTTGCAATTTTCCTACATAGGGATATGTTGAAACGGAAGAAAATGGGAATATAACAGAGTCTGGACATGTAGCTGGAAGGGATCTGGTTGAAATGGGGGACAATGAGGATATTCGAGAGTTGGAGGATAGGCCCACCGGGGATTTTGGTGAAAATCCAGTAAGTAACAATGCCATTGTTGCTGAAGTTGGACCAAAGAAGAATTTAGAAAATGCAGAAATGGGCGCTTTCTCGTGCAACTCATCTACCAAAGTGCCAAAAAAAAAGATCAAAAGCAACGAAGACAGTTTGGTATGGCAAAGAAACCAACATATGTTGTAGGAATTAATAAAAGAGAGCAGGTTCTGAGCCCAAGGTGTGCTTGTAAAGCATCTTACCACCATTGTAAGCAGGTAAGTGATGCCAACAAGAGATGCCGACAGGGAAAAAAGCCACAAAGATGTTTGGAGCATGTCATGGGAGGAAAAAAAAGTTTTAGTGAGATACTGAGAATGGCGGTAAATGTAAAGGATGTCAATGAGACTAATGAGAGAAAAGGTGCATCTGGCGTACCTTAATTTTCACCTTGAAAGGAGCAGGAAAACGGAAGAGAGTATTCAAGGAAATGTTTTTGAGAACCACTGGATCAAAGAAACGGTGGGTATTAAATGTTGTGACATCTGAAGCTTCCTCAAGCCATGAAGAAAGACAAGGGCGGGCTCAGATCTCTAAAAGTTAAAGTTTTGTCAAAGAATTTCTTGATCGTTTACCCAAAATGCCAAGCCATAACTGTTGCAAGGATACAAATAAATTGTACCTTGAGCCAATGTTTCAGTCCTATGCTGACATCTACCGAGAGTACAGCAGTGTGTGTGAAGCAGAGGGCAAAATAAAAATACCAAGGACTGTTTTTGTGGGAGAGCTCAAAGCTTCTAATACTTCCATCTTTGTGCCTCATAAAGATCAGTGTGAAAACTGTGATCTTTGCTGCAAGTTTTCCCAGGGTAATGCCGATGAAACTGTATAATCGGCACAGAGAGAGAAAAGAATATGCCCAGGCCGAAAAAGCAAAAGACCATAAAGAAGCTTTGGTCTTGGTTGCCGCAGAAAGGTCCTGTGTATGGATGTGCACAGAGTGTTGCTAGCCCTTGTTTAAAGGCGTAAGCTCTGTATTAAAGGACAAAGCTGCAAGTACACAACTACACAGTCTTTGAATCAAAGAACATGGTCTGCTTTGTATGGAACGAGGTAAAAGGCAGACTGAACGCAAGCAACTTTGCATTCTGCCTTGCATCATATTTGGAAGGCATTGTCGATTCATTTGACAAAGCCATCATTTACTCAGATGGCTGCACCTATCAAAATCGAAATCAAGTGCTGGCAACCGACTTAAGATTTTTCTGTGTCAGATACGTGAAAACTGTGGAGCAGAATATTTTAGAGCCCGGACACTCCCACATGAAGGTTGTTAGTGTGCATGCCATAATTTTGAAAGGCACCTAAAAAATATGGACATCTTTGCGCCTCTCTAGATTATGTAAATCTGTTTAAAGTCTCTACAACGAGCTCCAGGCCATATGAAGTCAGATATATGACCCTTGACTTCTTCAGATACTTTGAAAAGATTGAAGAGGGTGCCATAAAATCCATCACGTCCAAGGATGCAAATGTCACAAGCATTTGCACACTGAGGTATTCACATGATGGAACAGTCACATTTGAACAACCTTTCCTGATGAATGGCAGACAATGTGTCTTGGTTGTCAGGACAAGGTACCAACGGTTTATCCCTCAAAACTGTACAAGAGTAGGAGGAAGATTGAAAAATCCAAATATGACCATTTGCACACATTGAAAAGAGTACTTCCTGCAGAGGTATACCCTTTCTATGACGCTCTGCCTTATCAATGATTTCCTTTGAAAGAATATCATTTTCTTCAACAACATGGCTTTTGGGAGTCCATGTATGTATGGTCCGCGTTTCAGTATCAACATAATGGTAGTGTGTCTATAGACAGAGGGAAGATTCGGAAGAAGGGAGTCGCTTAGGGACTGAGATTAGGAGAGAAAATGGGACTGTTAAACAGTAAAACAGCAATAAACGAATGAAGAGGATTTCCATCCTCACACCATAAGAGATGGTGTGGGATGGAAAAGTGAAAACAGAATGGGGTAGACAGACATACAAAGGCAAAATGAAAGCCCCATGAAAAGAAAGCAAGAGGCAGAGAAAATTGTAGAGAGAGACAGACAGACTGACAGACAGAGAGAACCTTGCACTACATATTAGGCCTACTTTTCTGGCATGTTTTTGTGCCTTTTTTTTGGTTGTTTTTTTTTCTTTCTTTTTCGTACTTACTTCAAAGATATTCAGTTTTCTTTTTCGCCATGCCTTGAGATTTGTGTTGATCGTCCAGGTACATGTATTAATTTTACGAATAATTGTTTTTTTTTATTCATATTCAATCAAAGAAAAGAATAATGATATACATTTTTTTAAAATCAAAATTATTCATTGACTCGCAGTTGCCTGAAAATCAACAAAACTAGATCTATGAACTATTAACTGTTTTGCGATGATTATCAATAAAAGCAACCTAAATGAAAATTGTCGCCTTTGTGCAATTAATTTATCCCATATTCCAGAATCCATGCCAACACTCTTGTATGTAAAAATGATTCTTTAAAGTTAAATCAATTTCACGATTCGTGTAATGTAATGTAATAATGAAGCCTTAAATTTTTTTTAACGCTTTTCTTGTCTAATTATTAAGTCTTCGGATTACTTTTGTAATAATTATTGTTTGTTTTTTCTTTTTTTTTTTGTCAAAGAAACAATTTACAATCTATAAGTTAAATAGAAGGACAGACGATTACTATTGAATCAAAACCGCTAACTCTGAATGATACTCAGGCTCGTCAGAATGCAGTTCGGCTAATCATAACCTCTATAGTTAAAAAACGGGTCATTTCTAGCCTGGCATTTCTGCCGCTGTTCCTGCAAAACGGCCAACTACAAGATACAGGACAAAGCAGCCAAGTCGATTCATTTTTGGCAATCTCAAAACCGCTAAGTTGAAAATATATTTGATGCAATTAAAAATAAAAACTATTTTCAACTATAGTATTCAACAACCTTTTTTGTGTCACATATAGAAAAAATGTTTGGAAAATCAAGTTTTAAGCTTCTGTTATAAAAAGTATTCATTTTGACTTGGCCAGTCTGGGCCTGACACCATCGATATGCTTCTCAAAGCTCCCATCAAATATGGCCCCACAAGTGTACCAATCTGTACTCTATGGTGAGGAGAGGGGCTTGGCACTTATATCAGCCTTCATCGAGTAGTCCTTCTTTACAGTCAGACATGGGAGAGTAAAAAGAAGAATGAACATATCAATCAAAAATGATTTTGATGCTAAGTCATCCCAGTTTACAGTTAAATAACAGTCTAGATCTCCAGATTAAATTTAAATAACAACATAAAACTGGCACTCAAAAGACCTTATGTACTCTGAAAGCACACCTTTCTTTGCCCAAACAAGAGACTACAAAAGTACGAAATCACAACTAAATCCCTGGAACAAGCAGACAAGGACCTTCCCATTTATTTGGTCTACTACCAGTAACAGTTGGCATTGAACTACCCACCATACTGAAATGAAGCAATGTGCAAATAAAGATATCAATGGTCCAGAAAGCATACAGAAAACTGTACAGCCTGCTGTTGTTTTCAAAATTGGCTTAATTTTTCATAAAAATGACCCCAGCTGAATGCACTCCTTTTTCAGCTCCCATGCATAGCAACTTTGATTTGAATTGGATCTAAAAAAAAAAGTTAGATTTCTAGATCTAGGTTCCTAGAGTTGACGCAGTTGAATTTCTAGTCTAGATGAAGTTTATCAAATGGGCCCGAAATTAATCATTGTAATTATCATGCATAGATGTAGATTAAATTCTGTCTGACTTTTAGGCCTGAAAAGTTGTTCTAACATTTGGCCTAAAAAAAAGAATTACGACAAGTTCTGATGGAAAAGCTTGCAAAGTCTTCATCAATTGGATCTTTCTAAATGCAATAAAGGTATTTTGATTCCATTTTTTACACTACCTGTCACTTTAAGTGCTTTAGCAACTTGGTCTATCAGTTTATCATTATTCCACTTATAAGTTATATTGTATACTGCTGAACTGCTAATTTTTTTTTGTCAATTTTAGCAAAAATAATCATGTGCAGGTGAAGAGAATTCCAAAAAAATTCATATGCCATTCATATATGAACACTTGCACTAGGACCAAGTTGTATGTCTGATAATCATTGTTCTCCTGATGCCCATGTTCTCATGTCAAAGTTCATTTCCCAATGCAATTCTCTACAGTTGCAGATATTTGGTAAAATTCTTGCACTTTCAATTTTAAAGACCAACATTGGAAATTTCCTTCTGATCACCATCAGTGATCTAGGAGACTTGTTCCTGGAATAAAGCTTTTCAGAAAGGTTTCCTTTTTGGCTATCCATCTCACATGCACAAAAAAAAGTGGTAAAATTCATGAATATATAACATTTTAATGACACCAAAAAAAGGAGCACGCCCAATTTTTCTATAAGTCTCCTTTTGCGGTGAAAACACACATTAATGAAATATTAATGTTTGAAATCAGCCTGTTGCTCTTTTTGAGAGGCACTGATTGACTAACTCCAGGAGATGTGTGTTTTCAAGTGCTGCTGCAACCCTCTCTTTGTCTGCAAGCTGCTTGTTCACTGAAATAAGGGCAAGGAAAATAAGAGGCAAAAAGTTACAAAAATGCTGAGATTTTTTTTAAGCTCGATAACAGAAATTAAAAAACCTTGAAAACCTTTTAAATACCCAAACTCCTTCATTATTACATATTGTACTGAAATTTGTTTAACAGTATTGAATGAAGATGCAAAGTAATTGACCATACCAGTGCTGTCAGAGCAGGCCCCGTTGCCTTTTCATCCCAGTCTCATAGTTCTTCAGCGACACGGGTCAAATCATTGCCTGAACTATTGACCCAGGCCATGCAAATAAAACCAGCCCATTTAATCATCACATGCCAAGCACAATCATATATATAATTTGAATTGGAAATTGAGAGTTTCCATAAGTTTTCACTTTGATAATTCAGAAAGTATAGTATGGCTCATTTTATTTGTTTAAAAGTTATTGCATTTTTTAGATATTACTTCCAGTTCTTTTTTTTTAAATTTCCTTTTGACCTTTGTCAATTAAATAAATGTTAATCAATTACCTTAAAAAACATAATAAGTATCATAATTTATGATTATTTGGAAATGCTATTTTCATGCGCTTTTGATCTTCATTTTATTTACGCTTTAGTGACTCTACATATACTAGAATCAGAAAGAATATTCAAGCTCAATCTTTTCTAATGGTTTGTTCATCTGACAGAAAGTGATGTTAAAAAAAATGAGTAGTATGAACTTATTATTACCATTTAAAAACGGAAATCATCATAAATTTATCATAACTTTTCTAATTCTATCATAATAATCTTAGAAATAGGCTAGTATGAATCTCAGATATTAAACAGAGCTTTGGGCATAAACTGCAAAATGACTTATCAAACAAAGTGGCTTGAATCTCAAGGATTTTTTTTTCATTTAAAACAAGCATTTAAATTATCAATTGAAACTATATTATATGATCAGCCGTTTTGTTTGTTTTAAACGCATCACTTTTGACGTCTGCTCACTTCACTTTTTTTTAACCTTTAGCAGTATAAATGAGTACTTTGACTACACATAGAGCTGTATGGATAGTTTTTAATTTAAAATTGAAGTGACAATGGCGAGATTAAGGTTAGAATTGACCGAAATAAAAAAAAGAAATATTAGTACAAGACAAGGTAAGGACAAAGATGAATAAACATGGACATGGTTTGACATAATGACTCTGAAGAAGGAATGTAAGTAAGTTTTATTCTCTGTGTGATAAGTATGGTGGCTTACTAACTACATCATATAAGAAAAAGTCCCACAATCATGGTTAAGTTCCACAGCTCAGGGCTTTGATGGCACAGCAGATAGTGAACTGCAGGATCCTTTCTATTGCAGGTTTGAGCCCATCAGCAGCCCCCTGGCCTAATGGAAGGCCTTAAAGCCTGATATCATCTTGTTGTGGACTAGCTGAAAATAATAAACTAAAGCACAAGATCTTTTTTGATGAAGATCATCCATCATGAAAGATGGGCCTTACCTTTGCGGAGCTCAAGATTGAATTCATACTAGATGTATCAATGAGACCAGGGGCCAATGTTTAGTTTGTAGCCTAATGCAGCAAAAGCAGCAAGGTTTCAGTAAAGTTACAGAATATCAGGCTGCTTTGCCAATATACCCAAAAATTTTTGTTGTACAGAGCAAAAACATTATAGTTTTTTTTTTAATATCCCATTTGATGTGGGTGCGAAATTTTCATCGAGCACTTCAACTTGAACAGACTCCACAAAAGTTAAAGATAGGTCTAAAAGTTTTAGTAATAATGAAAGTAATTAAGTACATGATACAGTTGACTACTGATAAGTCGATGTCTTTGGGGGATTAAAATCAACATCGACTTATCCATACATCCACTCATCCATTTTTTCCATTGATTGGGAAGGGGCGAGCAACGTGTCAAAACAGCGGTACAGGTACTCATGTATAGGAGGGGGGAGGGGAGAAAGTGATCAGACTGTAGGCCTAGTGATGCGCGAGGCGCCAACGCCTAGACCTA
>BLXT01003625.1:258422-273901 GCA_019648995.1 Plakobranchus ocellatus
CTTAAATTACTTCTCTCTAGAGATTATAATTTTATCTACTGACTAAACGATTTGGGTAAATTACATTCATAAATTAATTTTTTTTTCAACACAGTGGAGGATGGATAACTCCATGCCGCTGTGATAACATCGGATGAGCATCATATTTTCCACTTGACTTTAGATTTGGATCTAAAGTGACATTTTAGTACATCTTCATCCTTCAGCTTGAGTAGTTACACGATAATTTGCAATGCATTTGGACTTGCTTTGTTTTTTTGTTTTTTTGTTTTTTTTCAATATTTAAACTTTTCAATATATAGTTTCAGAATTTGGCAAAGGGAACACCAAGAAAATGACAGAATCATAATCTTAAATAGTATTGGGGATTTGGTTAGATTTTTGTTCCAATGACCTCTTTGAACCAGTTCATTAATGATAAGAACATCTTTTTATCAAGTTTTGCAACAGTAAACAAAATGGACTTTGGTGACACATGTCTCTTTTAAGTTGAGTTGCCTGTCTACTTCCTCACACACAAACAAGCTGTGACCCTACAAGTAATCAGAAATTGGTGCACATACTTGTGTGACCTATGTAGTAGGGGTAAGGATGTGGTTTTATTTTGTATGGAATGTTTTTATTTGAATTTGAATTTTTTTAAAATCATCTCGATCTGTTATTTAATGGTAAGTACATATTTTTCTTCCAATTTTATAATTCTATGTCAGGTCAAATTAGGATTCCTAACTCTTACTTTACTTTCTAGATCAATTGCTCTATTTCACTGTTTTAGTTTAATTTCTTTTGTCATTTAGGTCCAGTCTCATTTGTTTTCTGAGAGCTAGTTTTCATTAAATCATATCTCAAGTGCTTTTAAGGCTTGTTTTATGGTGAAACGTGTATGGAAAGATGCAGTTTTTTTTTTTGTTTGTTTTTTTTTTAATTTTACTTTTCAAATTTTGCTAGACATTACTGTTTGTTGGGGTTATAGTGTTTATTATAGGAAGTATTAATAGGTGTTGAAATATTGTATCCTGATGTAGGGAGACTGTCTTTCTCATACTTTGTAACGGCTGTGTTTACACTTCTTTTTTGTGATGCACATTTATATGGGACGCAATGTTCAACATGAAAAGTATTGAGATTACAACTCCTTGGAGGGGTGCTTTCTCTGAGAATTTCCAGCCCAAGTTCTGTGACCCCGCAAACCAAACCTTAAAAGCCTGAGATCACTTGTTAATGGATCGGATTTATCTATGTATGGTAAAGTGCTGGCTTTATGGCCAATTAATTTTAGGAGATAACCAGACAACCTGCCTGCTGACCAAACAAAGGGCATAGTTTCTGTACAAAATTGTGATGGGTTGCAGGCTTTTTCAGAAAATTTATAAAAACTGCTCAGGCTACAGGCTGTTTGAGATTTTATGCTCTTGCCCATGTATTTATTACCCCAAGACATACATAATGATGTAAATATATTTTTGTCTGTATGTAAATGTATTGGTAAGTGACTGAAACAATACATTGCAGCATTATGCTTTCACAATTTTGTGTTCTATGCATTAAGTTGTGTAATGGTTCCAGCCAGATGCTTGTAGACGAAATAAATCCCTCTTTCTGTTGCTTATCTTTACAAAACAAACTTGTTGTCTTTTTCATGGTGACTGGTACAGTTTTCTAAAATAAAAATTCCTAAAATTCATTGCTTAAGGGAGTTTGATCTTTGTGAATTTTACAGGGCCTTGAAGAGCATTTGTTATTTTTATAGATTGTCGATTTCGAGATATTATCTTTCACTTTTTGAGTTTTCCAATGAATATATTTTCGCAAATAAACATATTGCCAAAAATATCAATACCAGTTAGCGGTAGATTGAAAGGATGTTGTATTTGAGAAGCTCCTAGGCAGTTTTAGCTTAGATTTCCATCTTTAGCAAGAGACTAAAGCCAAGTCTATGATTGGGAAAAAGAGAAGGAAGAATAAGAGAGATGTTAAATGATTTTTTAAATTAATTTTTGTGATGTTTCTAACATTGAAATCATTGTAAATATATTGATTTTTCATTTTATTTTATGTTTAAAAAATTGAATTCAATTTTAATCTATTGATTTTTCATTTATATTTTAGCTTTTTGGGTTTTCTGGAACGATAGTTAATTTGCCTTCAATAAAATAAAATTTTTATTATGTTTTATCAAATCAAGAGGTGTCATCTACAACTGATTTCAACAATTTAAAACTGAAAGGAAGACCTTACAACCACAGCTTTGAAATGAAATGGAAATAATGAAATTTGCCTTTCAAATGAACTCATTTATGGTTGTTTCTGTGTCAGATAAAATGACCAATGCTTATTAAGTCGTCAGAAATAAAGTCTTCCTTTATGATGAAGAATAAACTCATTAGCCCTATTTATTGAAAAAATATTAAGCTTTCTTATAAGAATCCTCAACAGAAACACATAAACTTCAATGCGTTGCTCACTGGTCGTGCAATCATCATCTGCATGATTATTATTTTTTCATACCTCCGATCATTATTTCGCATTAAGGCAGCCAGTTTCCACATTTATAGGTAAAAGTCTTTAATACTTCTGAGATGCATGCTAAAACTGAAGTAAAGACTCAAGACCACTGAAATTAAATTGTCTACATTGGCAGCTCTGTAAATTTTATCAAAGTTTAAATTCAACCAAATCTGTTTATCTTCATATTTAAAGCCAAAAGTTCTCCATTTATATGGTGCATTTAGTAATCAGTCAAGAGTAGGTTTTGCTCCCAATTATCAGAATGCTTGGCATTTTAAGTTCAGTAATAAAAAAAAATGCATAATTAATTATCTGTTCTGCTAAATAATTGTGAGAAGCTTTAAATGCAACATATCAGTAAGTTGTGCATGGAAATTCTGTTGCCCAGCCTTGTATATCCATAAATGAAGTTTTGAGATGAAGACTTTCAATATGATAGCTTTTCTGTAGATTCATATGTCTCTTTTTTCTGTAGATTCATATGTCTCTTTTTCGGTGCTGCTTATTTGATTTGTTGGTGATATTTTCTACCTTCTCTTTATTGTAAACTTTATATCAAATTTATTGAATTTTTCGTGAAAGCAAATCTTTTTTTTTCCCCATGTTACTCTTTTAGGTGATTGGTTGCACTTTGTAAAGTACATTTCATGCATAGAATTTTTCATTTTACAGTTGTCGCAATAAACCAGGGTCATATTATGTTCATTTCTCTGTCCTGTTGTTCAATAACATCATTCTGTCTTTGGAAGTCAGTTTTGAAAAGATTTGTCATATTCTTAGGATTCATTTCATTTCCGTTGCCTGGTTATTTTTAACTGTGATGGCCCAGGTAAAATGCAGATAAGTTTTTGGAGGGTTATCAAGGGTCAAAAAGCATGTGCAATGTTCAGCCTCATAAATACAAGCTCATATTCTGCATTATCCAACTGTTACATCTAAGAAGCCTTCACGATTTTTGGACTTTAAATATTAGGTCTTCTCTGGGATTATCTAAAGTGTACGTTTCACTCAATTAATTAGACAGTTTGTGCCTTTCTTCACTTAGTCTATGCTAAAATCAAGACTTTCGTAGCAATATGGCCTATGTAAACAATTTTTTGAATAGTGAGAAAAAGAACAAAAGTTTTATCCCAAAATATCCATATATCTGAAAGAAAAGCAATAATTTGTCATAGTGACAGAGATTATTAAAATAAACTGAAAACTCTTCATACTGAAGAAATCCATTTTGAATGCCTTTTACTAATTTTAACTCTTGAATACTAGGCCTGATAAAGTGTGTAGGTTTATATTCTGGGCTAAAAATAAAGACTTTTATTTGTTTACTCTATTTAATTCAAGCAATTCATTTATATACTACAGGCAGCATGGCAAAAGATTAAAAAGCATTTTCCAAAATTTAATTACATATCACAGAACTATATCTTGAGATCAGTTCTAATAAATAAAATGTTATAAGTAACACTTTTAAGAACAAGTATTGTAAGTTTGTTACTTCCTTCTTTTTACAGTTTTTTTTTCTTTTTAAAATTTACAAACATGGATTCATTTAATTTTTCAAAACGTTAAAACCTGTATATCTTCGGCACAATCACCACCTCCAAATCCAATTTTCATCAATCCAACGCTTATAAAATCTTTTTTTTTCCTAGCTATCCACCACTTATAAATTTTATGTTAAGAATGTAACTTTTGTTCTTTTGAATTGGCCCTCAGACATATTGTCAATAAGTTAAATATCACTCAGCATATTATTTGTTATCTATGATCTTCAATAAAATGAATACTTACAAAAACTAAATTAATTTTATATTTTTGTTTTAAAACAAAAGGGTATATACATAGGCCTAATTATATAATTTGTTTACGATTTGGTATATAGACAAGATGGTTATGCACACATAAAATGAAAATTGAAAAATGAAAATTCATCCTTTAATTTCAAAGCATTTTAATTGTGTCCTTTCCACCGAGGTTTTTTTTTTTTTTTTAATTGCAGATTGCAGATAAATAGAGTCAGCTTAATTGAAAATGTGGATCATATTTGTGGAATGAACTGCAGATTTAGTTTTTCTAAATAAGAAATGGACACACACAAAAAATATAAAAAATTAATAGAAAATTAAAAAACTGCAAATATCAATTACTTTCATAGTAATGCATTCAAAATGAAAGAACTTTGTGTAGATATGCAAAACAAACAAACAAAATAGAATCAACATCAACAAAGCACAATCAAAAAGAATAAAAAATAAGCAAAACAATGAAAATATAAAACTGTGTTCAATTATTTGAGCTGTCATTCACTACTATGAAAAAAAAAATTCAGTTTAGATTTTAAAATTCAAAACGTATTAATTGTAGACCAGAAATATTAGATTATGAAAAGAAAAATATTAAGCTTATCAAATTGAGCATATAAGTGTTAAGTTACGAAGTCAATTAGCATTTAAACAATCATACTGTACAGCATGTTTGAACAGAAAAAGGAATTAACTGACAAGTTAAGAGAATTCAATTTAACATATTACATGACTGTATCAAGTATTTTATGTTTTTTTCAAGGACTATATAGTAATTGATTTCAGTAAAAATCCAGTTAAGAATGTCTTTCCTCACATTCCTGGATTCTGAAGATATGTCTTCTTGGCGTAGCATTTTTTTTAGCATCCTTCATATCGGGAAATCAAATTTTACAAGCTTATTTCATTATCAACCCTATCTAGAAACATTTGTTTGTGTTATCTATGAAAAATCCTTATTCCTAGCACATCTTCTGTGTAAAAATAACTTTGTTAAAATTTGGATGTTATGAAAGACATTATTGAGATTTCTCTTTTGACAGTGAGGACTTCTTGCTTGCTGAACTCTTACCACTTTTCTGCCTCATATTCCCATATGATGTGTGAAATTTTTTGTTGATGGCAGTAAGGGAAAGCAGGATGTCCAAGCAACTGAGGTAAGAAGAGCCATCTTCAAGCTGAAGAAAAGGAATTTGATATCAACTTGATGGCCCAACAGTAGGCAACAGATATATTACGACTATAAATCATAGTTCATCAAGCCCTTAATTCAAGGGAGTAAGAAAGTCATTTTAATTAGAGTGCTTACTAGCTAATAAATCAAAATTAATTTTTAAAATCTAAATACTGTCAAAATATACTACACTTGCAAGTCAGAATTCCAAATGTTTTTTGGTTGTCAAATCACAAAAAGACAATTGCAAGATGCCATTTTGGTCAAATTAAGAGGGAAAAACATGTGACTTCACAAAGGTTTTGACTTGTTTAATTTGAGATAGAACATAATGGAACTGATATTTTGCAATATGGATGACTTAGAACAAAAAAATATTGACACACTTGTAGTTAGAACAAATTCGTATTGACAATTTTCCCAACTAAGGTTTTTAGAGATAGGATACAACTAAACCTGCAAAAATGTAAAAGAAAAATAAACCTATATCTAAACTTGTGAAAAAGTAATCTTCAAATAAACAAAATTTGTATTTGATGAAGATAATACTTCAAGAACAACATGACATCTACATTCACAGAGGAGATTTTGATTTTTGTGACATGATCTGCCCACTACAAGGCTATCTTAAGCTTTTTAGGCCCTCATTTAGCTAAAATGTCCATTAAGTAAAACCCACACAGAAGCATCCACACAGATCTCCAGGCAGGTTCACTAAACGTTGTGCCACCAACGCTCCATTATCGGAGGAGGAGATAATATTGCCAACTGAATACAGGAAATTATATTTTTTGAAAAAAGGATTGTAATATTTTTATATCCTTGTTATGCTTGAAACACATAGAAATGATAGAGTAATCTTTAGACTTAACAAAACTCACCCTCCCTATTTCCATTTCAATTTTTCCTTTCTCGTCTTCGTAATATGTAGATCTATATGACTCTGGGCTGAACTCAAACTGGTCTAGATAGTAAAAACACACGGGGATGCAAAATGAAAATTATCTTTTACATTTAAATGCATTTCATTAGTTTATTGATCTTTTTAAAAAATCCTGAAACTTTAAAAAATTAACAATACAGCTGGCATGTCCACAACCCAATAGGCTATCTTTTGAAAATCATCTATTTGCAGTTTCTAAAAATGTATCAGTTCTTTGGAGCAGTATAACATTTTTCAGAGATACAAAAATCAATCTCATCTTTAGAAAGACTATTTATAAACATTATTGTATTGTGATGAAACTTGCAATAGATCCATTGGTTCTAAACACAGTGTAGAAAAAATCAGAAGGTAAAGAAAAAACACATTTTTTTACACCCCCAGACTTTTGATAGTTTACAGATATCTTATTATAATCATGGAGCTAAGCTCAAACGTTTAATGCCTTTACAAATTTTTGTGGGACGTCAATAAAATTCACGAAAATATAGATTACTCTAGCTCCCCCCCATTATATGTGGGCATTTATTAAAATCCCGAAGTTGTTTTACAGATTTACAAAACAACATGTTATAACCCTATTTAAACCTTATAGTGTATGAGAAACAAAATATGTTTGTAGACATTTTAATAATATAATGCTCCGCAATTTTGTATGCGCAAGTCAAAACTAAAGGGAAAAAACAGCATTAAATATATGGTGCGCACCTTTTGCTTTTGTGAGAAATAATAAAAATAAGTAATAGGTTTGGCTAGTATTACTAAATTCAAACTCTTCTTTGCTATCATTGAGAATAAGATACCTAATTAATTTCGAAGGAAAAATGACAAGGAAAAAGGATTAAAAATAGTCAATTTTTTTTTTTTAAGTCAATTTGAAATCGAATTTTAGATTGGCATGCTTCACTCACTTTTTAGGCATTCTTTTGAAATTTTTTTTACTTTAAATGCCAAAATATGAATAATCAAGTTATGCAAAAAATCACAAAAACAAAAAGATCTAACTTATCTATATCATCAAACAGTACATATGAATCAAGATATAGTTCATTCTTATTTAAGTTCTATCACATATCAAGGAAAACTTAAGCACCAAAATAATGGGCTCAAGGAAAGTAGTGGTCAATTGTAGCTATTAATGCTTGCTTTGATTTGATGGGTTTTTTTTTCATATGAGCTTCTGACAAAAATATCATCTATACTGATGGGGTGCTATTTAAATTTAAAATAAATGTGTTTTCTAAGACTTTCTATATCTTCCTGAATATCAATGAAAGGAGAAGCAGATGGAGATGTACATACTATAATATCGTAGAAATTTATTAACTTAAAAAAAAAAAAATTTTTCATCAAGTCACAAAATCCACCTTTTCTCCTGTGGGCCAGGGCCTTCCAAATCTTTTCTATTCAAAGAGTTAGAGTCATAGTCATACATAAGTTATGCATTATCAGAGACAAAAATACTAATTGTGTACATCAAACATAAACCAAACGTCTTCCATAATGTCGAAATAATTTGATTATTCAAGCTATGGTTGTTCTACACAGCTTAAGCGGTTGATATTTGAGTCATACTTTTAGTTTTAGTGTTTACAAAGATGTCAGTATTTTAGAGATAGACTGTAACTTTGTTCTCACTTTACATTCAAGCAGATTGGATTCAGTAATTTGAGATTAAGTTGAAATCTTCTATATATGTCTGTAAGGAAAATTTTTGTCCTTTATATGCAACTTTATTGATTGTGCCATATGATTTTATGATGTGAACGTTGACTTTTGTCTTGAACAAGGGTATGATATCTTTTATTTGTGTGTCATGTCATCCTTTATAGGGTTATGGCAGCTGGTCACAGCAGCAGGTGTTTTTTGCAGGCCCTGTTGCATCTCTATTCTCAAGATAACTGGTTCACTTAAATCCATACTTTCACCAATAACAAGTTATAGCCTAGACATTTGCCGAATGCTGTTCACTTTACGCAATACAAACAAGTACTCGAGCAACCAAAATGGTGGACAACCACTGGATATTTAACCAATTTGTTCTAGAGCTGCTGCTAACCTGTATTTGAAAGCCAGTTGCCATGGAACTAAGGAATGAGCAGGGTATGCAGTACATTGATTGTAAAGACAAAATTGATAAGATAGGTTGTTTATTGTCAAACTTCATGGACAAGATCGGGTTTTTTTACACGTGGACAACCAAAAAAAGACTTGTCATGGGAAGATGGGGAAGTGCATTAGCAAATTTAGATATGGTACCAGTAGTAGGCTACATAGCGAAAGCAGTGTTATCAAATCTATTTGGTAGAATGTGACTGGCTTTGAAAAAGCAGTCATTAACTCTTACCCTACCACATCTCTATTTTAAGCTCTTTGTGAAAAGCCTGAGGTTGCACATAAGGCACACTGTACATGTATTACAAAAATAGTCCAGATTTTTAAGCTGCGCTTATCCTCTCTGGTATGTTCCATTTTCTTATCCCTAAATGTAATTGTGTAAATGAATATAGCCTTTTTAAGTGTGACAATAATTAGAATAACTGTGCCTTTCAAAAAGCATACTTAACAAGTCAACAAATTTGAAAAAAAAGAAGGTGGCAGTATAATAGAGAAATCTTTTACTAAGTGATGTTTATTCAAACTGTGCTTTCCAGCCTTGAATATGTTTATTTTCTTATTTCATGTCTTAAGAAAATCGTCACACCCAACTCAAGCCACCTGTATTATTTTATAATTAATAAAAGCCAACTGATATTATATTTCACTACTACTTATAATCTGTAATGTATTGTGCATTATGTTTTAGGTTTCCATTGAGTCATTTTCTAAACCGTTGTATAGAATTAAGTGCTGATTTCATGTCCTTTTAGTTTCACATTTTGTTCATGTTCATAAATCATGTTGAAATGGTTTTCTAATTTTTGTGAATAAAAGTAAAAGAAGTTATAGTTTTCTAGGGGTGACTGAAGACATGAAAGTGAAAATCTGTATGGAAAGATCTCTGTTAGAAAATCCTATACTTTAACAAGCATCTATTAGATTTCTTGCCATCTTTTCTCTAATATAGAGTGTACTTTTGAGATCTAGCAATTTTACATCTTCTTCTTTAGGTGCCCTGTATGGAACAGACTGTCGCAATCTTATTTCTGTGCTGATGTTGCTATCATTACCCTCAATAAAAGTTATTCTCCGTCTTTCTCTTCTGCTTTTGCCTCAAATCTTTCCAGTGATTGCTAAGTGTGCTAAACCTTGTATCAGCAGATGTGTCCTAGAAGATGCAGTTGCCTCCACCTTATAGTTTAAAATAAAATGATCGCTCAGAGTAAGTTCTATTAGTACCAATTCAGTATACTTTTTCCAATCGATGATATCCTCCCATGATTCTTCTGGTAAATTATCTCTCTTCTGCTTCCATATCCAGAATTTATCTATGTTTCCTTGTTAACTGTCCAATACTCACGTCCAAATAATAATGTTGATCATACATAATCATGTTTTCATTACCTTACTTTCCAAATAATAATGCTGATCATACATATGTTTTCATTACCTTACTTTGCTTTTCAGACTTATATTTCTAGATTTTTTAAGTTGTTTGCGAGATTTTTCTTTTGCATATCTGAGATTATTAGGATTTTCTCTACTTCCTTCTAAGCCAGAAACATCCTCTTGATTCCTCAAGATTTGTTCACGACATTACACATCCCTAATTTACATCTATTTAGATGGATTGAAATCACTGTGTTCTCCTTCAATTCCTTCATATTTTTAAACCAAATGTCTAATTTTTTTCTAGGCCAAAGGCCTTAAAATAATCAGTGAAGCAAAAATGGAGGCATTTGCACTTCTAAACACATTTCTCTATTTATGTGTATGGAAATATATAGAAATGTTACATTAAAGCTTGAAAAGAAGTAAATTTTTTATATGATTATCTGTATATAAATTTTACACATCTTTTAAATGTCTAGTTTAACTTCAATTGAACTGAACTGACCCATGAATAAACTTGCATGTACTCTTGTTTTTATCTTAAATATGCCTTCAGTTTCAGAAAAAAACAAAAGGCTGACTTTGATTTTAAAGCAATATTTGGATACATAACTTGTGAAAATGTGTTCTAAAGGAAATTTCTAAAGTGCAAGTTGTCTTGATCTATTATGGTTCTTTTTTAAAGCAAAATGGTACACATGCTTCAAATGAAATAAGATTCTTTCCTCTATCTTATAAACTTACCAGTTTGTGCAGACAATGTTTGGAAAGAAATCATTCCAGTGGCTGTCCAAAATGGTTCTCCTCCCTCATCCAGTAATGTCATATCCAAAATCGCTACATTCTGTTACGAAGCAATAACACTTTCATTTTGTTATTATGCAAAAAAAGACAATGATATAAAAAATGCAAAAATGATGAAATACAAAACTGACATTCCGTATAATTTTATGCAATCAAACAGAAATTGCTATTCCCATAATTTAAATGCTACCATCATAGCTTTTCTAGTGTGAAGAAAAAAAATTGATTTTCAAATAAAAAGAACGAAAAAATTTGTTGGTCATTTCTATGAAGGAATGACATATTAAATTGACATTAAAAGTAATTTTACTTTATTTTGATGCACAACAATGTTTTTGTTTTAATCTTTTCTTTTTGTTTTCTTATTTAATCATCTTTTCCAAGCTGAATTAAATTGAACCTGTATAATCCCTTTAAAGAGAGAGGTTCTCCAGGGAAAACAAATATCTTTCAGGCATGTGACATGAGTCATCTTGTCATCCTTGCGCACAGGGTGAAAAACAGCAAAATTTCCAGCTGAGAGTAGAGAGAGAATATACACGTAAAAAAATGCAGGGCTTCTTTTAGTAAGTTCAGATATATCAGGTAATTATAAATTAAAATATATTCCAATGAAAATAACATCACAAAATTCAAATCTGTGCCTTCAGCACTTTGAAGTCAAATTGTTCATGCAATATAAAAAGATAAGCTAAAGAAAATTAGGCCTCCAAAAATATATGCATCTCTTTATAAAATTAATTAAATATATTATATGTTTTCAGATGCCTAAGTTTCTTATAACTTTTTAAAAGTGATCCAAAACTTTCAGGTTTATTTTCCTTAGATGTTAGATCAAAAGTCAGATAAAAGATTAGACTTTTTGGGAAAAATTCTATGCTGTGATCTTTTCATATTAGTAGCAAATGAAGACTATTCAGGATGAACACCCACTGTCACAGAACAATACAATTGAGAAAACTGAGCTTTTATCTCAATTATAGCTTAATAAATCACACCAATACTCTTTGCACTTGTTACTCTTCCTGTAGTCTTAGTACATATAAAATTTTAAAAGAGGTAGATGATGCTGTGAACTAAGATGCCAGTGGCATATTAGAACATTGTAAAATATGTTTAAATGCCTGTTTTTGTGCACAATCTAAACTCTGTTATATATGTTATTGGAGACAGATATTGATCTGTCTCATCCTTTTTTTTTTTCTTAATTTTGAAACTAATCTCTCTCTGAGGACATACATTTGGCAGAGCTTACTGTTGTAAAATGAAAATGTCACAAAGTGTGCAAAAGAGGTTGAGAGTTGAATTGATTAAAATTCTTACATAGCGCCTCTTTACTGGTGAACAGGTCACAAAACTTGCACTCTAAAATTTTTTGCCTTGTATTCCGAACAATAAGAACACACGAATACCCATGCAAGCCTAGAGAGATTGAAAAACACATGTATAAATCAAAATCGTTGCATTTTTAAACAATATACTTACAAAGCTGTGTGTGAATCAGTTAACTTCTGAAGTCATGGATTTAAATTGAGAGTGCAGTTATTTGATAGCTTGAATTGTACTAGTAGTACATGCCTCTTTTAATCATCTCAAACTAAAATAACTTTTTTTTAAAGTTTATGATAATGGCCAACTAAATTTCAGCACAACATGAAAATATTCTTTCTGTCCAAAGACTTCATTTGGTATCAATTTTTTTTTTTTTTTCACTCATGGGATATGTACGCTAAAGCTGCTGAGGGCCCATTTCCAAGTTTAGAAAAATATTTCATAACAACAGTTATGTAGCCAAAAATACCTGAACGCTGGCAATGCCTAAAGATCTGAATCACATTTATTTTTGTGAGCAACTAACTGGCATTGAAATTTTAAAAAAGCAAAAAAACAAAATCTTGCAAGCAATAAAATTTATGATGATGGTTTTTAAAAACAACAACAAAAAAAAAACAAACTTAATAATGTAAATATTTTTGTATTTAGAAAAAAAAAGCCTTATCAGAAAAACAGATTGTCTCCTTCAATGTTGCATTCCTGAGGAACTTTAACTTACCATAATGAGGATCTATATCATCCTGAGGAGCTGTGCGTGTGGGACCTGTCCAACATCTGATGATTAAGGCAAAGAATCAGAAAAGAGAATAAGAGCACAAAGATTTTGTCATGATTTCTGAAGTATTCCTAAAATTCTTTTCAGTTGTTAATTCGTGATCAAAGTTTCATTATTTTTATAATTTTCATTTGATGAACGTCTTGTTGAACCTGAAGTTGGAGATGCCCTATTCCTTTGCGTCTAAACGAAGAGAGGCAAAGCGGGACAAATTTCTGGTGATCACCTGAAGCAAAAAAGCCAAGCAACATGCTTTCTTTTAAGGAAAAAAAGCTTTGAAGCCAGCAGTGAGGGACTCTCTAAAATGGAAGCAACAAGCTGATATTTATTTCAAATATGAGTACAAAGAAATACTGTTCGCAGATGGTGCTGCCGCTGAAAACTGGAACCAAAAGGAAATCACAGAAATTTCATTATGCTACAAGCCTGATCATATCTACACTTGTGACAAAAATGTACTCTACTTTTGGAGTTACCCTGTATAAAAATAGAAACTCTGTCAGGAGGCAAAAAGCAAAAGAATAAGTTACAGCTATGACACAAGCCAATGTGACAAGCTCAAATAAGATGTCAATCTTCGTCATGAGCAAGAACAGACATCCAGGATATTATCCTAGAGACCTGATAAGCTTGCTTATGCAGTAACAAAAGAAGAAAGCAGAATATACATTGAGAAAGTGTAAAAATGAAAAATAAATTTTAGGTTGTTTTTCTTTTGTTTTTTTAATAAAAAAATTAAAAATTGCTTATTTAGGTCACAATAAACAGAATTCTGTAGAATCACTACCACTGCAAAGTTCACAGAAATAACTTTAAAAAGTACTCAAAGTCTATTCGTTCGCATAAATATTTATAGAGAGAGAGTATATAAAAAAAGTAAATTTAATAAAAAAATTACTTGTCAAATGTTCCAGACAGACATCTTGAGACTAGATTGTGGTAGTGAAGCACACACATTACAAACGCCAACTCATTGTCAACCTGAATTATTTGAAAAAAAGTTAAGGGTTAATAGTCTTTAGATGACAGCTAAGTATAGGGTTGGATGTTCATATGACTAATCTCCCTTGCACATAAACAAAATATTGCTGAAATTAATTGGAGACCGGAAGATATAACGATTGAGGGATTAAACATAGGATGCACGCATATGTTTCAAAAGAAGTTTAATAGAAATTGAGTTGTAGAAAATCATGGTTTTCAACTGTACTTTTGGTAAAATATTATTCTAAAACGAGGTTAAAAAAGGCAATCAATTTTTTCTTTTCAATTTTATGAGAATAAATAAAATTGACCGCAAAGTTTAAAAACTCTGATGATCTTTATTTCCAGTGGAACCAGCCCTCTATAAAAAATACCAAAGAGTTGTCAACTATTTCAATCTGCTTTGCATTTCTGACAGAATTCTTGAATGATGAATGATTCTTAATAAATCAATGTTTCTCATTCATTTACCTTATACCGAGCCATAAGTACACCTCTAGCAACCTCAAACAATTGGATATGCTCATCCTCTCCAAGGAGAGCTTCTTTTTTGAAGAAATCATTCAAATTTGCCTTCATGGCCATGAGGAGTGACTTTTGAATAATCCTGAAGAAAGGTTCAAAAATAGAAAGAAAAAATTGTGTTGATGACGCCAGTTCTATAACTACAGTGATAGGAATTCTCATATTTATTAAAGATTTTATTTTTAAATAGTAGATAGTTTTGATTAAATACGAAATACAAAGCTTTTTTATTACAACAGTGGTATCATACTTTTCGTCCCCATCAAACTGGTGGCAAACTTGGAAGGCCCTGTCACCTGGGACAGAAGGTCCCACATATTTATAATGCAGCTTATGAATCTAGGAGGATAGCTATGAGATTTTTTTCTGTTCACTTTACTTTAAAATGGAAATTTTACATACCATATTAGATTGCAACACTTGAAAAGAATACTGAATTTTTTATAGTACATTACATTACATGCATATAGCTAATACTTTGAGTATCTATGGCCGGCTCTGTATGACCGAGATCAGCAAAAAGTCAGCCTGACTTTAACACAGATAGCATTGACTTTCAGCTTGAATATATAAGTAGGGTTTCATGTGTTTTTCACACAACAAAACAGCAAGAAATAATTTGTAATTATTTTACACAGACATAAAATAGATAAGGCAGTTGAACTTTCAAATCAAGAACGAAAATAACAGTTCAAAAAGCTATATTTTTACTAAGGTTGTTAATCATAGTAGTTATTAATAATAATATACACCAGCTGAAATAATTTACGAAGCAAAAATCAAAATTGGTCCTTTCGATTTTTTTCAAAATTGGACTTAAGAAGAGTAAGATGTTGTACTTTTTGCTTACCAAATTTTTGGGCGTTAATAAAAATATTGTTCATTTAGAAGCTCAATCTTCCAATTTGCTTTTTTTTACTTGGCATTTAAGACAATATTCATGCTGTACTAAAGAATATGCCCATAATGAAAACCTTTGACTGTCAAAAAAATCATAGGAAATAACCATTATCAGAAAAATATAAATTAGCCGTGAATCTTTACTAATAAATTATAAAATAAAAATGATAATAATAATTTCAGTTTTGGACAATACTTGCAGTTTTAAGTAAATGTTTTGTTATTATGTGATGCAGT
>BLXT01003625.1:297406-315104 GCA_019648995.1 Plakobranchus ocellatus
GAGATTACGAAAATACAAAAGTGTCCAATATATTACAGATTTTGCTCCAGGTCAAACACAAAGAAATTGTTCTTTTCACTTAAGGAGCCAGAGCAGATGCAATACTGAAGAAGGCTTATACCCTGAGCATTCTTAAGATATTGACCATTCTACTGACCTGAAATACTATGAAGTGTATCATAGACTAAATCTGTGGAGTGGAGGTAGAATTGGTGCAAATATAACATTCCTAAATTGTAAAGTAAGCATTTTCGCTGTAACTAATTTTGGGTCTAAATTGCTAATTTTTTCCTCTTGGGTTACGAAATTGAATAATCGCAATTAGGTAGGTATAAGTACAGTATTCAAATTAATGTTTTTTTCTAACTCATTCTGAAAAAGAAGTTCTAGAAATATACTAAACAATGGTAAATTCGAAATGATTTTTTCAGGCATGGGCCTAAGCAAAGATCTGAGTTCATCTCTATTTTGTTTGGCATATCACACTGTAATAAGATGCGCACCAGCAAGAAAAAAAATATACTTTTTTCATTGTCAGTTCCAAACGTCTAGAGTTGATGATTCGAAAAAGGGGCTTAATTTATATAATATAATGTTAGTGCAACTCAGGTATCTGGTGTGGGATCCTACAAGCCTGTACAATGTAACCAGGTCTGCCATTGATGCACAACTCAAACCCTGAAACTGAAATCAATGTTTTACAATAAAATATGCACTTTAATATAAAAAAAAATTATAATACAACTACATATGTCAGTGTACACACTTGCATGTTTATTAAATCTTTGTTACAGCCCCTAATAAAAATCAAAATGTTGATGATCTTTCATATTAAGCATAATGCTCTCTTTTACTCCCTGTTTTTTTTTCTCTCTCTCTCTCTCTTTCAGTCTGTCTGATTGTCTTTCTCTATTTCTCCTCTCTCCCTCCCTCCTCTCTTCCTCTCTCTCTCTCTTTAGCTCCCTGATGATTTGTCTCTGCCTCTCTCTCTCTATCTCTCTCTTCCTAGATGTGGGAATGCAATAAAGCACATTTTAATTCTATTTGAACAAGAATCAAATACTACTTTAAAAAAAAGAGTGTTTCAATATTATCATTTTAAACAATGCCTATATAGAGCGTCATAATAAAACATTTCTTGAAATTATTTTTTTTTCAAGCTCATTCTATAACGAAAGAGCTACAAACATATGAAAAGATTGCTCATTTTGGAATGATTAATATTTTTTAGAGTATGATGTTTCGCAGTGTGTGTTTTGCCTTACTTTGATCCTTTGTGGTTGCAAGATGTTTCTCATTTTGCATTCTCCATTTTACGTTTTACATATCACATTTTGTTTCATGTCCTATGTGATGCTAGCCTCATAATATCTATAAAATCATAATATGAACAAATTAAAACATTTTAGGAAGTTTATTAAATTTGTAACTTTAACGAAGGCAATTGCATGACAGTAAACAGTATAAAAAATTTTTTTAAGAAAATACCATGTTGGCCATCACCCATCTATTAAAATTATTATGTCATAAAGCACCAACATCAATTTTTTTTTGAGTATTTTAAAGTGTGAGATCAGGAAAAAAAGGGGTAAATTTCAAAGAATATTGATCATTTAGATCATATTTTTTTTGTTTATTTTAAGTATCTGACAGGTACTCTAATTCATATGTCACTGGCTGTCATATCAAACCTCTGAAGTGCCTTTTTGCAAAATAGACACTTTAGAGGTGTAATGTGCCTACCGTGGATATGAGGTTTACATCCTCTAAAGCACCAACAATATGGTGATTTGCTCTTTGTTGAATAATACAAATACTAAAGCTTATCGCTGATAGCTTCCCGAATAGCATATTTCAAATAAAATAAGTAAAATGGCAAATATGGTATATTTATCGTTTGTTTCAATTCAAGTATACAAAGATATTTCCATGGATCTGTCTGTTTTCAGCTTTCCTTGAAAATCAGAAATCAAGGATTTAAGATTTTCCCTTTTTTTCATGTGCATAAATTGACTTTTGCAAAAATAACAAAAAAAATAATTAGACATTCCCTACTTAATCAAAGGGCTTAAGTTAAAACAATAACTTCAGTCACTAAAAATATTTTTTATGCTCTTTTTTTTTTTTAAAGACCCTGAATTATCAGTTGTGTTTATAAATATAGCTCTATGCATTTCATGCTTCTGATATTTATGTTGTAACTTTTTTTTGCTTTTATCAAATTCCAGATTGTATCTCATAAGCATCAACAGGAACTGATCTCCATGACAACTGAGCTAGGAGGGGTAAAAGAGGATGTACCTCAGTATAGCGCTCAACAAATTTTTGCCCGCATAAAAAATTTTGGGTCGCCTCTCCCTCTGAAAAATTTTAAAGCCAATTGCTATGGTAAGATTTTTCTTCTTATAAGATATTTACAGTTCATAACTTATCAAAGATCTGGTCTAAATTGACCAAGTTATAAATTGAATTATGTCTGTTTAGAAAGTTTTGTTTTTTGTTGTTTTTTTGTGAAGAACAATTATTTCAAATGTCAGTTTGTACTTTTATACACACATTCACATAATCACAATAACAGAAAGCTTTTGTTTTTTACAGTGTCTGGTTTTCTTTGAGTAGTATCTAAAAATAAGTCTGAATTTGATTTCAAAGAGGTAGGGAATTTTATCTTTTGTTCAATTTCAATGACTTTTTGGTATTAAGAGACATGTCACTCGAAAGATAAAGCTATCTTATCCAACATTACATTGATACATGCAGGAACAGTCAGGAATAGTGGATTTTTTCTTTGTAGTCAGGTTAATGATGACGATTATAGCACAGGGGATGTGAGCTAAAAAATAGTGGACGTTATGTTTTGTGTTCATGAATAGAAAAACACTTTTTTTAATAAACTGGTTCTTTATTTGATGAAAAAGTACATAAACATGATATGTCACAATCACTTTTCTTTAGCTTGTATCTTTGGTGCTATAATGGTCATCAATGTAATTACTTTGTTACGGTTTAGAGGTGAATTGTTTTGATCTACTTCTGTTACGGTTTCATTTTGTAAGCATTTTGCATACAATTTGTATTTGATAACTTTTTTTTTTCTTCTTTCCTTAATTTTCAATTTATTTGATATTCATCCTTTGGATCCTAGATTTTATTGTCTTTGTAGTGCTTTTTCAAAGGTGATCTTACCTATTTTATTTTTATTATTTACTGTCAGTTTTAATGAAATTTCATGCTGATTTTCTTTTCTATGCTAGGTAAATTTGTGACAGTGAAGGGGACAGTTGTACGGGTTGGAAACATCAAACCTTTGTGCACTGTGATGGCTTTTAAATGTGCTAGTTGTTCACATATTCAGGTGAAGACACGATGAAAATGGAGCTGCTCAAGTTAAAACTTTGTAGTATAAAGCCTCTTTTTTTTTTCATTTTTAGGTGTTAAACATACTGTTATCGATCACAGGGACAACGTTACCATACAACAGTATAAATGAAGAATTGTTTGTATTAATTCTTAGACACTTACCCCATTGCATTTGATGACAGCAGATTATGATATGGCACATCAAAGTATGAATCTAGTTTACTACATTTTGCATCCTATTTTATTGCTGTTTGTTTTGTGAACTGTATTTACTGTAATAATCATTCAAATAATGTAATACATTAGTGACATATACGTTGCTATTCAAAATGAAAAATAACTCATTTCATG
Source organism: Plakobranchus ocellatus (assembly GCA_019648995.1). Classification (NCBI taxonomy): domain Eukaryota; kingdom Metazoa; phylum Mollusca; class Gastropoda; family Plakobranchidae; genus Plakobranchus; species Plakobranchus ocellatus. Next base: position 301,118 of record BLXT01003625.1, read on the forward strand.
GGGTTCATTGGCTCAAACCATCTATTTTCAAAAGTCTACTTTGCCTATTGCAATGAAAAAATGGTGGTAAAAGTACTGATTGAGGCAAGAGGTAAGAAACTGAATAAATAATTGGACTTTCTTGTCTCTAAGACTATGACACCACTTGCAAAAGTTATGCTCTGTTAAGTGTGTACAGATTCGTTTTCAAGGCTAGTGCTAGTTATTTGGTTTTGCCTATTTTGTTACTTTTTTTTTTCAACATCACTTGATCACGTTTCCTTTTCACTTTCATTATTTTGTTGCCATTCTCCCTTATTATTTGCAGGCTATTACATTGCCAGATGGAAAATACATCTTACCTACTTCAGTATGTTGATCCTTTTTTTTCTTTGTGATACAGAAAGTTTGTTTACCTGGTCATACTATACAGAAACATGATTATATTATTCTGTCTGTATTTAAGAGTTACTTGAAATTTTAAGCTTTTGAAAAACGTACATTGCCATGAACTTGTGAGTCTTTTGCACCTTTATGAACAGTTTATCATTTTGGGTGGAAGACTGACTTTCATGGATATTTGGTTTTCTACTTATATCTGGAGCGTCTCCTTGTGAAGCTATAGGGACGATTATCATATGGTTTAGCTAAATCCATTTAAAGTATTTAACAAAATAAAATGTATTTGATTTTTCTTGTTTCTTCAGTGTCCTAATAATGAGTGCCGAGGCAGAACATTCTTCCCTTGCCGCAGTGATTCTCAAACACAGACAATTGATTGGCAAACTATCAGGTATTGCATTTATTAGAAATTCTTGATGATTAGGCCTAAAAAAGATCATGATGGAAGTTGAGTTGATATCAGATGATTATTCTATCCATTTCTATTTTTCCTTTCCCATGATTTCATCTAGTATGGAGTTGAATAACATATGAACTGTATCTAATTTCTGTTGTGTCTTGTGTGTATATCAAACTGATTTAATGGTAGCTCAAGACCAGTAGAGTCTTACAATACTTATGCCAAGTGTCCCACCAATTGGGAAACATATCTAAAAAAAGAGCATCTGTCCCACATTGAAGGGAAATATCCTGAGAACCGCTTTGTGGCTTTAAATGTTTTTACACACTACAGCATATATCTTTGGTATCTAAAATATTTTAACACACTGCTCAACCTCTCCTGTATCCATTTTTTTCTGATCCCACACACACCACTCAAGCTTTAAATTATGATTAAAAAAAAACAAACGTACTTTGAACGCCTACTGAATCAAATGTCAAACATGAAACACTTGCACCTAGCACTGATACAAAAGCATATAAGCTTTAATAATAGTGAACAATGCATTAGGCCTTGTTGTATAACTAGCTCACCATGTTAACAAATGATTGCTTGAAGTGGGGGGTCTAATTGTCAAGTGAGCAGAAGACCAAAGACACTTATGGCAACATCTTAAAACTCTCCCACTATCTATCTGTGTATCTTCCCTCCTTCTGAATCTTCATCTACTTTATCTCTTCTTGTGTTTGTGCTTAATGCCTTTCATTAAAAAACAAAAACAAAATCATTATATACTATTTTAACATTTTTGACTCTTAATAAAACCATAGATGACTGCATATCTCTAAAGGATGCCTCTTTTGAAAATTTATGCCTCTTTAGCAAGAACATGTCTTGCTTTGAGGACTCCAAAATGTTTAAAAACTTTATCTACCACATTGAAATGTGGAACATACGATATTATTTATACTATTAATGAGGTTGATTTTATCTTTATAATTACTTGTTGTGTTTTTTAAATTAAAGAGATCAATACTATTGTCTTCTTCGAAGAAATGAGCAGTAAATGTTCACAAAGACTATCATCTTTCTCTGAAAATGGGTTTTGCTACACTTTTGACCTTACCCCTCTTGCACATTTAAAATCCCAGTCTTGAACCTAATATATCTGTGATTTGTATTCTTCATCATAGGTTGGCAGCCGTAATATATTGCAGTTTATGTGTGTAAATTTTGCCCATGCTTACAAATATTGATTATTTTTAACTTAATTGTGTCTGTACCACTTCTTTTAGTATACTGTGCAAAATATTAAAGGGAAAGTATATGTAATATCAGCATTAATTCAATTTTTTTTAAAGAGTTCAAGAAATAATGTCTGATAGTCAGAAAGAGGCTGGTCGAATACCTCGGACTATTGATTGTGAACTAACCCGAGATTTGGGTAAGAGTATGTTTGATATTAATCACCATTAACTTTTCTACTGGTATCTTTTGAGGACAATTGATAGAATAGATACAAAAAAATTTGTGTTGTGATTATTTCCTTTTTAAAGAAATCATGTAGCACAGGACTTAAAATAAAGTTTAAAGTGATGTTTCAATATTCATATGGTTTCAGCTACATTTCAGCTTTAGAATAACAAGCTTTTATTGTTGCATATTAAATAGTATTTTTTTTTTTTTCAGATAAAACAAAAACTCTTTACTCTCCTCACAGTCCCTAGTATTTCATAAAAGACTAGATTTTAGTAGTTCATTTTAGTGATGCAGAGAAAAAAGATTCATAGTCCTCAAAGACTAAATTAAAAATTTTACATCAAAAGCTTTGCTGTTTTAGTTTATTTTGCTATGTGGCTTTTGGGTCAGAGCTTCTTTATGCAAGGGAATATTGTGGATTTTTATAAGCTTCACTAGGTCAATCGTCGATAGTGCCAAAAATTATTTTCTGAATCAGATCATATCAAAATCTTTCCAATCATCTTCTCAGCCATAACATCCAAATAAATGGTCACTCTCTACAATATCCTTGCAGTTGATGCTTGTGTGCCTGGGGATATAGTCACTGTGACTGGTATTGTGAAGGTTAACAGCGTGGATGAAGGTGAATCAATCAAGCTAAACTGCAATTAGTTCTCTGCCTCCTCATTTGTTAATACTGCCCTTGCAATATCAGTAGTGTTAAATATATGACAGATGTTGCACTTGATTTGGCTGCGGCAGAATTCTAGTCTTTCTAACTCAGATTATTTCAATTATTGAAATGTTTTTTGGGAGGCAAAATATAAGTTGATATTTTTTTTTTTTACTGCTAATACAATTTTTGAGCTGCTACTGCTTTCTAACTCAGAGTACCAATCTCAACTTACTTGAGTTGGGAAATCACTGAAACATTTCCCTAAATATTTGATTTGGCCTTCATTGTGTCAGTTTTAGTTTCTACTGATTTGCAAATAGATTGAACTGAAATCGAAAAAAAATATGTTTTTGTATTCTTGTATTTAATTCAATTTCTTTTGTCCTTTCACGTTAAATGTTGATCTAGATGATGGATAATAGCTAGAACAATAGCTTCTCTCAGTTTACTATCTCTCATAGCCCTATATCACATTCTTGCATTTCTTTCATAACAAAAAACACATTACAACTCTTAGGGTTCAAGAAAATAAAATCGTGTTGTTATTTAATATTATTTTGTTAATGAAAAGCAATGCAATTGGCAGAGTCTCTCAACCCCAATCAAAGAGTAGATCTAGTCTAACTTCATATAATGTAAAAAAATAAGTAAATAAAAAAATTAAGTATATTAATATGTAATTTTAAAATTATTTTTTGTCTTCACACCAATATAAGAATTTTTGTTCAAATAATTTAAAGTTTTCAGCATGTTTTTCTTTTCATATAAACTGTTTATTACCTCATAAAATGATTGATGAATAATGTCAGTTTTTAAAATAAATGTGCAAATTAAGTTGAGAGTTTTTTCTTGTTGTTTTTTTTTGTGACTCACTTTGCTACTTTCGGCATCAACAATTATTTTTAACCTTAAGGGTTACAGATCCTTGTTTCCTTTTAAGGATTGGTGTGTCACAAAAAGATTTCCTGATGTATTTTTTTCCTTAACACAACAATCTCTAAAGGCAAAGGGAGAAGCAAGGACAAGTGCATTTTCCTGTTATACCTTGATGGCAATTACGTGAACAACATTAAGGGCAACAAACGGAAGTCTGGAGAGGGATCAGAGACCTCTGGTCTGGCTATGGACTTCACCATGAAGGAGCTCTATGCCATACAAGAGATACAGAGCCAACCCAATCTTTTCCATTTGCTTATTTTGTGAGTTTCTCTCTCTCTCTTTGTGTATCTCTCTCTTTTCCCTATCTTCCTCCTCCCCCTTTCTTGCTCTTGCTCTCTCTCTCTCCCCTTTCTTCATCCCTCCTCCCCTATTCTCTCTTTCTCTCTCTTTCTCTGCCTCTGTGTGTGTGTGTCTCTCTCTCTCTCTCTCTCTCTCTATCTCTCGATCCTTTTCCTTTGCTTTTACTCCCCTTCTCCTCACACTGTATTCCCCTGTCATTGATAAAAAGCATTTAAAATTAGGGCTTTTCATTGTATTCTTTATTTTGAAAGTTTTAGATCAACCACTTCATTTTCTCAATGTTGAGAGCTTTCCAAATTTTAGAAAACTCTTGTGATGCAACAGTTAAGTTTTTTGTAAGAAGTTTGTTTTCACTTGGACAATAGTCATAACCTATCCAATGAAATAAATCTCCTGTTGGGATTCATTCAAAAGGATATAAAACAAAATACTTGAAACAGTTGAAAATATTGACAAATTTTTAACTCATTTCAAATAATAATGCTTTAGAAATTTGCAGACTATTTTTTTCCATTTTTGTAACCACTTTTCCTCCATTTTGCTTTACATTGCTGCTGGGGAATTGCCGGCAAACTGCGCATTTCATATAAACGGACTCACAATTTGTAAAGTTGATAATTGTTTTTTCCTCAGGTCCCTGTGCCCCAGCATATTTGGTCATGAAGTAAGAAGTACAATAATAATATTTTAGTAGTTATGTTTATTTATATTAGTCTTTAAAATCTTGAGATTTGAAAATTTTAGCAGGTGAATATTCTTTTCTGCGATTATCTGTTTTTTTGTTTTGTTTGTTTTTAACCAAAAAATCTATGCTTTAATGATAAATAACATGAATTTTGTTTTGTCCATCGAACTTTTCTTTTGACGGTAATCCAATAAATAGGTAGCTTTGATTTTACCAAGGCTATTGTTTTTTTCACTTGTGATCTAAGCACTAATTTTTCCTTTCAAATATCTAGTGGTCTAAGTTCTAATTTTATAAAGTGATCTCCATTTATATATTTCACATAGAAATACACATATGCAAAATTGAAATGAAGTTCCTTGAAAAACTTCACTTAAGACCACAAAGTTAAGAAATTTTAATTGATTTTTTAAAACTATTTTAATCTTCTAATTTTTAACTTATTATATGACATTTACAGCACTTTTAATCCACCTTATTGTTTAGATAAAAAGTTGAAGATACTGTAATTTCTAATATTGCCTCTACAACAATTGTGTAACGTTTTATTTATATTCTTCATGCCTTTTGCAGATGGTGAAGGCTGGGCTTATCCTTGGCCTCTTTGGAAGTGGGCAAAAGTTTGTTAATGACAAAGTACGCATTTTTGCCTATATACATTTTTAAAAGTATATGACCTTTTGTGTACGATTATTGCCTATATAATAATGTTTCTCTCTTGTTTTTAGTGTATCATTATAATGAAAGATTATTAAAATTATTGACATTTCAAAATAAACATGATTTTAATTTGACTTAATGAAAGTATTAAATAGCTCATAATTATTTCATTTGTTTTAGCTCAGTTGTAGGGTAGTTGATTACGGAGGTGAAAAAGATATTGAAAAGTGTATGCTTTGTATGTTTTCCTTTGTAAGTGATAAAAAAAAGAAAATTTTTGATGATTCATCTCATTAAAATTTTAAAACTCATTTAGCAAGTCAAAATTTCTAGATTTAAGAAGCAGAACTTCTACTAATTCTATGTGAAGGTTTTTTTTTTTTCACATTTTCATCACACTTATATTTATTCATCAGAATCGTATTCCTGTGCGTGGAGACCCGCATATCCTGGTGGTCGGTGATCCTGGCCTTGGCAAGAGCCAGATGCTGCAAGCTGTCAGTGCTGCAGCACCACGTTCAGTGTATGTCTGTGGGAACACCACAACAGCCTCTGGTCTCACAGTAAGGCAGTGCACATGATGCTCAGAAGTTTAGGGCCATGATTTTTCAGTTCACAGCTGGGAAAATTTTGATGGAAATATTTTGCTAGCTTTTCTACCCTATTCTAATCCAAAGATCTCTGTGATGCTGAAGTAAATCTTTCATCATGAAATTATATGACATGAAATTGCTAGAATGGGAGTTGAGGATGAATTATGAGGGACAATAAGGTTATTTCGTTCAAAGAATCGTGGTCTTAAAAGAAAAATAGATAACTTGATAAAAATAATCTGCCATGCCTGATAGTCCTTGTTATCTCCAGATATCTAGAAATGTTTGAAACTTAAAACAATTAAGATTCGACTGAATGATAGTGTATTTCAAAGGAGCAGTAGATCTCATATTTAATTACTCATCATTACTGGCGTTGAGATGTTTTATTTTTATCTCTTTATGAAGCTTAGTACATATGTAAGCTATTGCAGAAAAACAATGTATTTTCAACTTTTTGTGCCATAAATCTCCAAACTGACATTAAACAGAAATTCTCATACCTGATTTTTTTTTAAATAACTCGAGTTTGTATTTCTTTCTTTCTAAAATTGGTGATGGTCTTTTTAGGTGACTCTTTCTAAAGATGGTGGTTCTGGAGACTTTGCCCTTGAAGCTGGAGCTCTGGTGTTGGCAGACCAAGGATGCTGCTGTATTGATGAGTTTGATAAAATGACAGCCCAGCATCAGGCTTTGCTAGAGGCTATGGTATGTGCAAATTGTTTATTATGAAAACCCAATCAAAAATAGCTTTATGACCATAGCAGAAAAAGTACAATGAAGAAAAAAAAAGTTACAGCTGAGTAGAGGCAGAAAACGCTAGGAAAAAAAAACACTTGCAAAAATTTGAAGTTATGTTTCTTTTCACATAAGTATTTAATAGGTCTTTTTAAGCTTTTTTGTCGGTTCAAAATTGGATGCCCATGTCATGTGTGAATTTTTCTTTGTTTATATTTAGCTAATTAGACATTCTTTCTGAATTTGAAATCTGTCTTGGCATTGATCATAATAATGACTAAAAGTATTTTTTAAAGATTTTTAATGAAGAATGCGCTTTAATTTAATATTTTTTGGTGAAATGTATTTCAAATTGAAAACCAAATTTTTCTATGATATTATATATAACTTACATTATTATTTTTGTTTCATTCTGATAGGAACAACAGAGTATAAGCATAGCTAAGGCTGGTATTGTGTGTAGGTAAGACCAATGAAATTAATGGAATTGATCATTCAATCATTTAAGATCTCATTAAAAAAAAAGACTGCAAAAAACCCTCACAAAATTGATATGTAGTGTAATAAAACATCTCAAAGAACTTAATTTTGGTAACAAAATCCACTTAACAATCCATTTCAGTGAATTGAAAGGCTTTTTGAGTTACTCTCTTTATGACTGTTCCAAACAATCCATTTAAGAGAACTGAAAAGCCATTTCAGTTATATCGTTATATGTCTGTCTCCAAACACCCTATTATGTGATAATAATTTTATAAGATCAATTCTGCCATCGGAAAGATTTCAGGGCTTGCATTGCGATGGTTAGGAACTCATGGAAACTGGCAATTCAGCAGATTAGACATCTCAGCTCATCGAGAATCAACAGAAAATAATTATGTCAAATTCTGCATGCCATCTTAACATTCAAACTAAGTCTCTAAAACTTGTGATATAGGAAAGAACATGTCTATCTCAGTCAAGAGCATAAACAGCCAGGCATCAAAATAGTAAGGCTGCCTCTAGTGTAAGATCATGGATAAGTAATGAGGTGTTAGGCTAGAGCCAAATAGACACCAGATCCGACGGGTTTTTTTACGGCTACGCCGCCCGCACAGCCATCGGAACTCGACTCTCAGACACCACCGTCTTTTTTTAAGAATAGCATATAGCAGGAGGAGAAAGTTGCTGTTGTTATTGCGGTGAAGGAGAAGGCAAGCCAGGCAGAATCTATCTAGAGGCTACACACTAAGAATGGAGGGGAAAGGGAGATTATTTTCAGAGGAAAACTCACATAAATTATCTCCCCTTTCGTCTGACGATCAGCGTGGAATGAACAAGCTCATTCTCAAATGGTCTGAATGGGTACGTTGCCTTTTGGTGTGGGTGGATCGCTGTTTTTTATTACCTGTGATTACTAATCAGCTGCTGCACATTCTTTTGCACTGGAAGATGGTCTGGTCTGACCGTCGTGTCTGGTGTCTGTTTGGGTCTACCCTTAGTCTTTCCATTTTCTTCACTACCTGCCTCTTTACAATGTGTTAACTTTTAAATTATGTTGCTAATCATAAAATGAGGACACATATAAAAGTATTTATTCAACTATGCCTTTGATTATGAAAATGTTTTCAACTGTACTTTTTTAAAAGGGAGAAATATTTGTAATTGCATTTCAAATATATATTTCTATAATTTTTTGTTTTAACTGAAATAAAACTGATGGCATTTCAGCTTGCCTGCTAGAACTTCTATCATCGCAGCAGCAAATCCTGTAGGAGGTCACTATAACAAAGCCAAAACTGTGTCAGAAAATCTCAAGTTAGTTTTTTTTTTTGTTTTTTTTGTTTTGGTTTCTTTTGCCAATTGTCTGTATTAATGAGGTTAACAGTTGCAGTCTACTTAAATCATTTGTGAAATACATTTGCTCTTTTCTTTTTCTCAAGTGAAATAATTATTCACAACATATTAAGTAGAATCTGCTGTAAGTTAGCGCTATACATCAATAAAATTGATTTAGTCTAAACTTTAATCATTTACAATTAATCACTGCATTGACATTGCATAGTAGGCCTCACTTAAATTGTGCAAAAGGGAAAAAATTTTCTTTCCCCAAAGTAAGACTGCTTAAAAATCTTCCCAGTGAAGCTAAAGCAAGATAGCATAAAAAATCTATTAGCATAATCTATTCACATTTCTAAATCTCTTTCAAAGCCAAACAATTCTAAATCAGTGGAACTAGAAGCAGTTGTTTATTATGATGGTGATATTCCTGTCATTTTAAACTTTGAATGAAATTGTGTAAAAGCTTTTTTTTTTTTCTCAATTACATTTCAGTGAAGTTAGCATTAGCAAGGTTTGTTTTATTTTAAATATTTGATTTATACTTAGCCAAAATAAGAGGCTTTTCTATTAATGCTTAACATAATTTGCTAGCTATGAAATGAAATTTATAGTAAAGAGTTTTTTTTTAAATTCCAGAATGGGAGGAGCGCTGCTATCTCGGTTTGATCTGGTCTTTATAATGTTGGATAAACCAGATGAGGTGATTTTTTTCCAATGAATATGGAGACGAAAATCATTGCCTGTTACTGAGAAAAAAAATAATCCACTCTACTTTTGACTAATTGATGTGATTTTTAACCCTATCCGTAGGTGTGGGGTAATTTTGTCACCCCAAAGCTTGTTTTTAATTTTTTTTAAATACTTAAAATGGGAGTTTTTCTTTGAGCTTTTAAGTATTCCTCAAAAATTTAATTTGACATATGATTACATAATAATGATTGACAGAAAATCAATACTGAAAAACCTGATGTCATTTCTCAAACCCTCCATTATTTTTTACTATGCAAAGTATGGAATGATTTTGTTACCCCCATGTAGGAATAGGTATATAGCGATTTTTTTTACAGTATGGGGACATGCAGTTACCCCACACGTGCGGATAAGACTATATTGATATTACAATGTGGGGGCACTCAGTTACCCCCGACGTACAAATACGACAGTAAAACACCTCGTACAGACAGGGTTAATGAAGAAATGTGCAATTTTTAAGAACATATATGTAATTTGAGATGCAATCTTATGAAATCAGGTTTAAAACAAAAGTACCTGAAAGGAGCTAAATGCTGATGAAAACAGAGATCTCTTATGCAAACTCTATCCAACCACACCTTCTTCCTGTTGCAAGTTCAAGCTCCTTCTCCAAGGCCTTATAGCCTGAAATCACTTGCTGTGGATAGTCTGTGCTAAAAAAACTCAACTAATTTTGCATGGCGTAAGTGGAGAAGAAACAAATGTTCCTGTGATACCCTCAATTAACCAAATTTTTTATATTTTATATATATTTATTATTTTATTGAACTGTGTCATTTTCAGTGTAGCCTCATTGATAGTTAAGGAGTAAATTTATCATTTTCCATTGGACAAGCCTGATGTCTCAGATTTTTTTTATCTTTATTTATTCTTTTTTTTTTTTTTACTTTGCAGGAGATGGATGGTGTATTGTCTGAACATGTCATGGCTCTTCATGCTGGGACTAAAAGGTGCAATTTTTATTGTTTCTTCTTGTGTAGATGTTGAGAGAATGATTTCCACTTGAAAAAAAAAAAAAAAAGACCATTCAAAAAACATATTTTGATTAGAAAGGGGAGTCTCTTTTTTCTGTATACAACTTTTATTATTTACTCATGTAAGTTACATATCAATATGAAAAAAGGCAAATCATATACTATCAGTCAAAGATGATACAACTTTATATCAATGAAAAACACAAGGAGTGAGATGTCAACAGGAGTATCAAGCTTTGTTATTCAATTCCAAACTTAACTCTTTTACCTTGTATAATTTCTGTTATTATTAGATATGAGTTGTTAAAAGTTAAATTTTCTGAAAGGAAAATAAAGTTTCTATCATTTGGTGTACATTTAATTTAAAAAAAGAATGAGAATGAAAAAATAATAAAAAAAACTTAAGTTGATATCATGCTAGACCTAAAATCTAGGTCTAATTCTCCTCCATAATCTGCAGCTCATTTTCACCAGAATCTGTGCCGCAATCAATATGTAAATGACTAAATCATCATTTTTAGGATTTTTCAACTCTCTCCTTGAGTTAGAGATATCACTCTGTCCATCACATTCTGTTTTCTCAAACTAATGACATTGTATCTAGAGCACTCAACTTATACCTTACTCAACACACAGTGCTCACCATCCTACTGCAAATGCCCAAAAAATATTTTTTTGAAATAAGACTATTTGTGATTTAGACATGAGTACTATTGCTTTATTAGTATTGCTAATCTACAGTAGTATTCAGTGAAATACACACTTAGCAATATGATAAATCTTTTGCTTTAAAATTAATATACTCTTTACAGGCACTACATTGTCTCGCCTAAAAACTTGCTTTGAAATTAGCACTTAAATGGGTAAGATACCACTTGCTGAAAGAGGTTGCTTCTAGTGAGTCAACGCAAGCACTTATGGTCTTGGTGAAGAAAAAAAAGGGTGGGGTTGAGGGGTGTGAGAGGAAAGGGGGTTACTTTAAAGGGACAGAGTTTTGGGCAAGCAAAGGCAAGATGACGCAACATTGATGCTGATCTGGCTGGCCATCAACAAGAAAAATACAGTGGTTGACCAAGACATTTGCAACATAAGAGTTGTGACAGGGTTGAAAACACTTCTATCTGATTTGTTTTTTTCTATATTGTTTCCCAACATTTTCCACAAGAAAATAATTTTATATGTATAAAAATGTTGATTTCAGTTAAAATAGATGTACAGCAGTATTCCATACAACCTGTGCAGATAAAAAAGGATAAGAAGGCTCTTTTGGAAGTTATTTTTTCTTAATTTTTCAGTAACTTCCTCTTGTGCACCCATGGCGGTGGATTGTTCATGATAAATTGATGAGTAAAAACGTTACATGCATATTTTTCACTATAAACAATATAAACTTACTTATGAATGAAATTATTGTAAATTTTAGTCTGCAAAAAAACTAATAGGCATCATATCCAATAAACACTCTCTCCTATTGTAGACATATTGATCAAGCAATCTTATATTTTGGATATCATTTCCATCATGCTAACTTTTTCATATCTTTCTTTCTTCATCTTATTTTTTTTTAAACCCGTTCTCCTTTGATCCATGGAAAAGTAATTCCAATCCACTAGCAGTAAAGCAAGGCACCCAGGTAAATTTTTCCTAAAAAAATTATTGACTTTGTACTTACTTAAGATATTGACAGTCCATAAAACATTAGGTGTTTTAGTTTGAAGTAAAATGCTTCAAGAATGGCATAATTTCTATTCCACAGTTGTTAAAGTACCCTTCAGTGTATTGAAAGACTGAAATAATAATAACCTAAAAAAAATAATACAGTTTCAACAAGAAGAAATGACTATATAGTTTTAGATTTTTTAAAAAGAAATAATATTTGAAAGCTCTCTATGTGAGATTAAAAAAGGTAATTCATTTACAAATCTGATCTTTTTTCTCCAAGTTGAAAAGCGTTTACTCAGTAATGGGAAAAAAGTGTGACTTTTCTTTGCTTAAAAATTCGATAAAGAAATGAAGAAAGTGGAACCATCTCAATATTCTAATCACAAAACCCTTATAAATTATTTTATTTTTAAATTCCTAAATTAGTTTAGTCCTATATGTTGTCTCCTTTTAAACTGACCTATTCCAATTGTCCATGCTTATATTTTTATTTTCCGTAATCTATTTTTTGCATATTTTGTCATTCATTGACATATTTTGTCATCATATGACATGGTATAAATAATTGGCAGCCCGATATAAGCGTTAACTACTCCCTCCTCCCCCCTGACACACACAGAGAGGTTCATTTTTGTGATGATCAGAGGGGAGGGGCGAATAAATCCAGATATATTATTTGTATTTGGCAAATCCCCTTAGCAATTCAAGCATTATATTATCAAACTCAACAATTTGTGGAATTTTTTAAAAACATTTATTGATCTAATATACGAGGGCAGGCTGATAATTAAGTTCCGTTTGCTAATAACTCAGTCGATTTTCGTCACATCGACCTAAAATTTCATACATATACTCTCAAACCATTTTTCTAGGCTTAATTAGAACAACAAGTTTGTGTGACGTCATTTGTACTCATAATGCAGTGACGCGCAACACGTGATGGGGTAGCCATGTTTATAAGACAATGGCGACGTCCAATGATCTTCTCATCAAACAGCGCTCTGTTATCGAGTTTTTGGCAGCTGAGGGATGTTCTGCTGCAAATATTCATGCAAGAATGAAGACAGTTGAAAGCTCTAAGAGTTGAGTACACATGTCCTTTCTCTGCGCTTTCATCTCTACAGTGAGCTGTCTTGGGACCCAATGGGCAGAGACTTTTCAGTTACCCAGTACAATTGTGACGATATGGTGCACTCTTTCTTTCGAAATGCCTATTGCATTGGCAATTTCCTTTTGTTTGACCTTTCGATTTGCTCTAATCATGCAGTCAACTTTCTACCGATGTGGAAAGGGGCCTACCCGAACGCTTTCGATAACGCAGAATTGTCTCTCTGGGGTCTTCCCCTTTAAAAATTCTCACCCATTTGCGAACTGCACAGTCTGAAATACACAATTTACCATAAATTGTCTTCATTCTTGCATGAATATTTGCAGAACATCCCTCAGCTGCCAAAACTCGGACAAACTCGCAAAAGTTGGCCCTAAATAGAACATCCACCTCTGGAAAATTAATTTGTTGTTCCGATTTAAAACCCAAAATAAACTCTTATATCAAATCTGTCTGGCAAAGGGATTGGGATGCTGAGGGAGCAAACAAGCTCCATGAAGTGCTCCCAAACTTGGGCGAAGACCTCCACAGGAGAGACGAAGGAGCCGGTAGAAAACTGGAGACGGCAATGTGTAGACTTCGGGTGGGCCACACGTGGCTCACCCAGAGCTACCTTTTAAAAAATGAAGATCAACCTTTTTGTTATGCCTGCGACAGCCTTTACACTGTCCGGCATATTTTAATTGAGTGCCTAGACTTTCAGGACACCAGGAAGAAATATTTCAGTGTAACTGACCTGTACAGACTTTTCCGAGAGGTCAATCCCTCTGGCGTAGTGGGTTACTTAAAGGACCTTGGTGTCTATGGAAATATCTGAGGCTTTGTACAGATTCCTTTTAAAGTTTCTCTTCATA
>BLXT01003625.1:329150-342277 GCA_019648995.1 Plakobranchus ocellatus
CCCCCCCCCCCCCCCCCCCTAAAAAAAAATATTAATCAATCAATCAAGAGCTCAGAAGTATGAAACACTTGCATCTTGCACTAATAGACAAACGAGTAAGCTATTATAATTAATAAATTATCATTTTAAAGTCAACATCTTGAAGATGCAGTAGGCCTAGAGTGATAACTAGCTTACCATGTCGGCAATAGATCAAAGAAATTAAAGGTTGGTTTTTGGGAGTTGCAGCCCGACCTTCAAGTCAGCCCCACATCAAAGTAATTTCAGATGCCGGCAATGTCTAGTTTTAAAACTATATGAATGGTGATGTGCGTACAAACTGCCTGACGTTTACAAAAAACTAACTTAAAAACCACATTTTTTTTTCATTATACATTTCTCTTATAAATAATAGCCAAGATGTTTTGTTCTAGATCTACTTTGAAAAATCCCATTAGATCTGCACACTGAGTGATAACTATATGTAATGCACTGAAGCCTAGCCACCTTACCATCCAATTTAAACTCTCTTTCTCTCTCTCTTTTCTTAAATTACTCAGTTTTAAAAATGTTATTTTCCTCAAATTACTCACTTTTAAAAATGTAGTTGTTAGCATTTTTTCTTAGACAATGTTCTGATGTTTCTTTGTCCAGTTTCTCTCTCTCTCTCTGTTTCTCCTTTTATCATTCCCTGCATTATTTGGGTGGAAAGATGTAGCACACAAAACTATAACCACCCTGCTGCTATGGCTACACTGGACATAGCTCGCACACTCCATATCTAGAATTCTAGATCCTCATTCAAAATGATGAAACTTGATCTAGTGCAGATCTAGGTCTAATATAAGTCAGTTTCTAGAACCTTCCAGCCAAATAAGAAAGCCCCCATCTCGTGAGTTAGAACTGTTACAGGTGGAGCATCTATCCACCCAAATAATGCAATTCTTCAACCCTATATTATTTTGGTGGAAAGCTATAAAGTGTGTATGATGGCGGTAGATAAAACCTTCCACCTCAGAATGCACATCTTGTATTATCCACCTCTAAAATATAAGTTTCTTTACCTTATCAGGGTGCTTTAAAACAGGTGACTTGAGAAAAAAATGTGTAAATTTGAGTAAAGATATATACACTTTGATTATCAAAGGCATTTTAAAGAAAGCCAATATTCATTAGCACTGTTTGCAAGAGAATTTTTTTTTAAGCTTGAAGTTGATTTTTTTTAAAAATCACTTTGCTTAGTTCTCCATCATCAATGTGTTTATAAACTTGAGTTAATGAAAGTGTTCTTTAAAGTTGGTCATGAAAATATTGGGCTTGGAATACAGGTGAAGAATTTCAAAGGTAAATGAAACATATCCAATTCAAAATTTCTAGAAGGAAATGATATCACAATAGGATTTGCATTTTGAGTTATTGGTGCTTTAAATTATAGAGTAATGCAGTGGATCAGTAGATGTCTGCTACTATTGCCAAATTAGGTGTGGCATTAGTACAATAGTAGAGTTAAATCTAATACTGTACATCACTTTGTATGGATAAGTCAGTGTTTTTTATTTGCAAAGAAAATTGATTTATTAGTAGTTCACTGTAATAGGCCAATATTTAGCAAGTCAGCCATGCTTTTCTAAGGATATTTTAAGCAAAGGTAAAAACAATAGAATATAAAATTTATTACTTGTATTATCAATTCAGGATGGTGTTTTGTAGTATTTTTGCCTTGAAATCCTTCAAGAATGGATTAATAATATCAATTAAAAAATTATTTTTCAATAGAAACCCCAAGCTGCGAAATTATAAGAATGAAAGAAGTACATTTTCACAGTGTTATTGTCTATGTGTTAATTTTATGTCTTTATCTTTAAAATGTCAACAATTGTCCTTGTTTTCCTCTTATAATTATTAATTGTCACAATTGATATTATGATTTGACAATGTGTTTCTTTATGATGGGGCATACTGCCTAATGCACATGGGTATCATTTGGTCAGCACTTCTGTATATATTTATAGTAAGTGTTCATAATTTCATTGATATTCTCCTGCAAAAAGATAAATAAATCTGTGATACTTAATTTGTAATGCCTTTGCATTATTTTTGAAAGTTTTTAGAGAAAAGTATAGCTTGTGTACAAATGCTCATAAATTCAAACCATAGTTTTGATCATAGTTATCACGGGATGCCTTGTAAATAAAATCTTTATCAAGATTTTATATAAAAGAGATAAGATAAAATTATATTTTAAAAAAATCTATACTAGAAAGAACAAAGATTATACCAACTTGTGAGTATAAAATTATTCTACATCAATGAGCAATGGAAGAGAAGACAAGACAAACTTTTCATTTATTTATTATTATACATGCATTATATAATTATGTGCAATTATGGATCAATTGAGATTAGGTTAACATTTTCACATGATTAAATATTACTGATAAGTTGCACCCCGCCCTGCTCTAATTCGTAACATTGATAAGCACCAATTAGTATTCTTTTTTAGATAGCTGCTCACAGGGACACATCAACATAATTTTTTGTAGTACTATATTTGGTAGTTAATAGAATCAAGGCATGTCTGTGATGGACTCCAGAGAAGACAGTAAAGCATCACAGTGACTGAATTAAAATCATGGTAGCATCACAAATAAAAAAATTCTAAATTTTCTTCACATGCGTATTGACTTACGTCACAATGTGAATGGCTTAAAAAAAAAAAAAATTAAGATCACAATGTTCATTTCATATCAAGTCGAAAAAAAAAAAGTTTTTAGTTTTTCTGGACAGATCACTGCTTTGTATGTTTCAATGATTATCTTTTTTCTGTAAACTAGAGTATACTCTGGTACAATAAAAGATCATTATTATCCATTTCTCACACAGATTTTATTATTTTTTAAATTGTATTCTATTTACTAAAAATATACACTCATGGAATTAAAATATCAAACACTTTTACAAGACACAAAGTAGGGAAGATGCTACTTTGAGTCCTGTTTTCATCTGCTAAAAAAAGAAATTCTGATCTTGATATATTTCTTCACCATGACAAATATCCCTACCAGCCTCATCATTATTGTCACATTTGCAGAATGTTAAAAGCTGCCTCAAAATATTCAAAACTGGGAATGCATTAGTTTCAACATGTACATGTTACACGCATGCTTGTCTTGCAGATTTACTGGCAGTGTTTCATGAATTCTAAATCAATAGCATATTTGTAAAATTCTTCCTAGATAGAAATCTTTATAACAAGAAAATTAGATATATGTCGTGATTTAAACGCATTTTTAATTTAAATGTGTTTTGGTGAAGAAAATATTTACTATAAACCACTATCTGCAATCTTATTCACAACAGTTCGATAAATAGATTTTTGTGCGAATGAAATAATCACTCAAAGTCAAATATTTTCTGAACATGGTATTGCCATAAACTAAGGTAGTAGTATTATGAGTGCATAAAATATCCAGAAAGAGATAACCATGTTGAGGAGTGACAAAAACAGAAAACTAAAAGGAGAAATGCAGCACACACACACAAAAAAAGGTTTAGCTGGCAACCCTTACCCTTGTCAATATATTTTCATTTACCTACCCCTTTTATAAAGGTGAAGGGTAAACATTTACCCATGATCTTAGTTCTATATAAAGATAACCTGAAAGCCAACAGTATCCTATAATGTTGTATTGATTATGAGATACAAGAGCTTTTTGAGGACTAGAATAAAGAAAGCATGATTCTGTGCCTGAGGGAACAATTACCAACTAAAAATAAAACAGCAATATTTTCTTGCAAGTTAAAAAGCCATAGGGTTTGGGATCAAGCATAATGATTAACCTGGCTTAAACAAAAACACATACAGATTTTGACAGATGGGTTTGCAACACAGATACTGATAATTGTAGCTTATTGGAATGATAACCCAACGGTGACATAATTATATATATGTTCATATAAAAAGGCAAAATGTAATGCATAAATCTCATTCTAGTAAAGCAATTTTTTTGCAATGATATGCCATAAATACATGGGTAGCAAATGCAACACACACAAAAAAAAAAAATCCAAATACTTGTAAAACTTTAGTGCTTTACAAATCTAGACCCTGACGAATAAAGGTCTACCTTTATGTCTTCCATATAATATGGTTACACTATTCATTTTCTCAAAAAATAACAAGTGAATCTTATGCATGGGTCAAACTGGTTTCACTAAAAGTAAAAAAAAAAAAGTTAGTTATCAATGCATCAAATAAAGGGTTGTTTGTTTTTTTTTTTAACACAAAAAAAGTCTCTGATTAGACCTCACTACTAAACAATCCCATAGAAATAGTGCAATGTAGCTGATATACTGACACCAAAGAGACTTCTATTACTGATCAATTACTGATCATTCTGCCACTAAGATAAATTCAATTACAAAAAGAAAGAGACAAATTTTTGTATGATTTCCAAAATCCTATATTTTCATTGTCCCCTTCCCCTCCACAAGAGGGCTTATTAGCTTCACTGCTTTTTACACTCACTAAAAATATCTCTTTATAAAGTTTAGGCAATAGGTAAAGCCCACAAAAGTAAAATCTTCAGAGAAGAGCACTTGTTGTAGATGATATGTTACAAACAATCTTTGAACTCCATCTACATGATGACATTGGAAAAATGGTAGAAAAGCATGACAATAGTTTTATTAAAAAAAACTTCATTGATGACGAAATTGAAAGAAAAAAAATGGGACTAATTTATTAAAGATGATATTTGTAGAGTGTGGATATGCCAAGGAAGTTCAATAAGTCTTAATCCTTACCTATGTGTAATCAATGCATATTTATTAAATTTTAAGGGTATGAAGTTGATCCATTCAAAATAATATAAATATTGTGTGTGAACTTTAGGGAAAATCAGATTTTAAAAATGTGCTGCTACTCTTTTGGTGAGTGTGGGTTGTAAAAATTATTTGCTCCTGTCCTTTCCATAAGAAATTGTCAGCAGTGATTCATTTGAAAATTGTTTAGTCATCAAATGTTTTTTTAAAATTTTTTTACAGGAGAAATTGCAGAAAACAATTTGTGAGGAAATAGCTACAAGTTTATATGAGGTTAAATGTTTATCTTTCCAATTGTTAATTACTGGCCTTTTTTTTAAAACAATCGAAGATAGTTCTCAAGATCGCCCAAATAATATTAATATAAAAAAAATGCTTTTGTGCAAAAAACTAGTCTTCTACTTTTCTAGTGTAGCCAGATAACTATCAGTCAGTTGGCTCTGTTGACTGTATTCTACACAATTATCTCAAAATATTTAACATTCTTTGCAGTTTGGTTGTCATCTGCATTTTTGTTGTTCAAGCTAAAAATTTCTTATGTTTTGCAACAAATTTGAAAGTTTTATGTAGCCACATATTGAAAACTTCACATTATATTAAATGAAATGCATAGTTATTATAAGAGCAGGTAAGAAGCACAAAACTTACAAGAGATGAAGTCATGACATATGATCTTTTCGGTAATAATTTAAACATAATGTTGAGTTTCAGTGGCACCCACAAAGCACCTTATCTTCATGTAATTTCTTCATATTATAAGCATCCCAACTATGTAATTTGTTCATATTAAAAGCATCCCAACTAGACTCAACATAACCTTGCTAGATCTAGAAAAATCTGTGGTATTCTAGATATAAAATGAAGAGTGTTGACTTCAGAGCTAAAAAATATTCGAACCTTGTGAGAGAAAAAAATCAATAACAGCTGTAATTCTTTCATAAAAAGAAAAAGAATGAAGATTCATGAGTCACATATATTTGTATAGTTTGGTGACATTTTCAGAATGAAAAAAAAGTACAATTAAAACTTGCGTCCTCATCAAGTATATCAAAAGATAGGAAATTCATAGCCAAGTGTATAAAAATTGCATAATATTTGGGAATAAGTGGAAAGAGGTATATCTACATTGGGCCATTAACGGGCTTACACCGTAAGCTCAAATCTGCCCCTGAAGGCTCACAACATAGTTTGGAATGCTAGGTTCAGATTGAACAAGGTATAAAAGGTTAAAAAAAGAATAAAACATTTTAAAAGTTTCATCATTATGATTTGAGTACAATCAAAGAATTGTATGATACATGAAAATGGATTATTTTCAGTTGAACAAAGCATGGCATGGTGATATGTTTATGTAAATGTAGTAGGAAAGTTTTATAAATTTACCAAACTTTTTGTTTGAAAATGCCAACCTGAACTTGACATGTATCAACATGCACGTCTTCATTGAACAGTGGAACTTGATGTTAACAACTTTTACTTTTGTTCTCATCATACAGTATCGCTATAACTAGAGTACGCATTATTTTCGCAAAAGGGATTGAAGAGGCATTTATTATTCTACTGAATGGGGATAAACTCTGGCAAAACGCTGACGACACCAATCATTTTCATGTTTACCTCCTTAATTGAAAGTACATTACAAATACATTAACAATGAAAACAAGTATCATAGATCCAGAATTTAAAAAGTTTATACACTTGCTTGTCTGAATATTGTCATTGACATGAGAGTGATTAGAGAATTTAAAGTGATGAATCCAGACTGGCCCTCTTGTAATCTAGGGAAATAACAGATGGCCTTACCACACAGGCATGTAGTTAGATAGAAAATATCTTAAAATAGATCAAGCAATTACATGTAAACGCTACAAGGGATGGAAAATGGGAGAAGGCATACGGATTCAATAAGTCATCATTGGCTGAGTGCTGTACTTGGATTGTTCATCTAGGCATTGCCCCCTCCCTCTAAAGCCCATCCTAATTCAAAACAAAGTACTCAATAGTTTTTTTTCCACACTCATTCACAATTGGCACTACTGCCAATCACACAATCTAAGGAAACAGGATGGGATGGAGAAGATCTCTGCTATACGATTGTGATGCCTAACACAAAGCTTGTGCCACACAGTTTTCTGGCCCCATGTGCTGGGTGAATATAGGCTAGGTGTAAGGGGTTGGTCTAGACCTACATAGTACATGTGTGAACTGATTAAGCTGAGCATGGTTTAATGTGATGGGGTCGAGGGGGAAAGAGACACAGCATGATACTCAGAGAGTTAAATTAGACAATGCACATAGCTCTACACCCATTTATGGCAAGTTAGGTTTCATGCTTTAGGTCATTGAGGAGGGGAAATTTAAGACACTATTTCCTTTTTTTTTTTTTTAACCTTGCAGATTTCTTTATCGTTATATCCAAGGGAAGTTGTTTTGATACTCGCTATTTCAAGAATAAATTATATGGCTTACGTAAAGACAAAAAATGGGGCTTTCATATCTCTCTCCTCGTAGCAATAATTGTAGTTGTAGTTAAAAATTTGTTCCATTGTTCCACTGAATATACTCATGTTGAAATACAATATCTCACAAAAAGGTTATTAAAAGAACCCTAAAAAAAAAGCAAAAACAAAATAAAATAAAAAATAAAGGCCTAAAAAAAGATGATCAAGCCAAAATGGCTAAAACCTGTAAGATCCCATTCAATCATATAACATAAAGCCTACATATGAACACCTAAAAGCTAATCTCACGGTTTGCAATTAAAGCTTTCCACACTGACAAAACACAATGACATTAAAGGTGAAATAAATTTGATCAAAAGGTGTCATTCTCAGCTGGTAAAGAAAATCCCTCTCTTTTTTTTTTTTTTTTAACAATGCGGAACTTAACCTAAGATTGCACCAAGTTAGAAAATAAGACCATTCAGATTTCAATTCACAATGTGAAAAAAAATAATGTGCTGGATAATCTGCAATGCTAATTCCAAAACGAAATGAGACTATGGGTTCTAGATTTAATCTCTAGTTCATAAATCTTCAGCCATCTTAATTTTTTTCATTACTGAAGGGAAGCAGACCTAACTAAAAATGAAGTGAAGTGAAATGATTTGAGCTAATTTTACACTGACATTTTAGGCTTTTCTAAAAATATGCCATTCAATATACTTTTACTACATACGTTTTACTCTTTGCATTTCACCCTTAGAGTACTGGGCTTTTGAAATTTTTAGATGGGCATTTTATCAACTTAAGGAATAGACTTTTCTTCCATTAGATGACAAAATCCCTAACAGGATCTAATCTTTTCTAAAAAAAACATAAACCTCATTGATCATAGAATTTAAGAGGAAACAAAAACACAAAAAAATTGCTTGGGCAAGAGATAAAGCAATATCTAGATCTAGTCATAGATCTACATAAAAATATTAAGCTACCTTATTTGAATGGTCTAAATCTTGATCTCAACCAAGATCTAGAATCTACGTCATCTCCTCCTGTTCCATTATATTTAAACTCAATGCTACAACCTACATGAATATCATTTGTCTATTTTCATCATCAAGATATTATTATTATTTTCAGTCGGCCTCACATAAGACATGAAGTGAAATGTTCTTTTTTCACAAGGACATCTCTGAACTAGAAAAATAGGCCTAAGCAATTTGATGACTTTGCACAAGTTATCTAAGTTTATTATTTTCAACACAATATCTCACTGTAATAATAAGTGCAGAAGCAGCAGCAAAAAAAGCTTAATCTTTATTTTATCAAAAAGGGAAAGGTTCTCTATCTCTCATGAGCAATAGGCATTTCTCACTACATGTTTAGCTTCACATCATTCCCTATATGATGGCAAGGTTTTTTTTGTTTTCTGTTCCCTGTTTTGCATTTCGTTTTTTGCTTCATGTCCCATAAGAAGCCAGCACATCACTGCAGTAAAATAAAAGCCAAATGTAAAAGAACATAAAGCTTCAGAGCATATCAATGATCAAGAGACTGTCAAAAGAGTCAAAATAGACATCTTCAGGAGTTTTAAAGTTCCTTTTAGTAAGGAGAAAAGATGAGTAATTCTGTTTTTAAAGCAACCCAGGATAAAACACAGAGGATGCTTGGGTAAATCACTAATACAGCAAGTTGCTTAGGAACCCATTGGCCACCTGTCTGTTGTGTATAGGATATCGTGTAACTATAGATTGAATCTAAATTGTATCTAAGAGAGCAGTTGTACAAATCGAATCACATTGGCAATTGAAAAGAGCACTGGAATTTTGTAGGAAGGATCTAGATTGAAGTGGCAAACGCCATGATAGTAAGAAAAGACCTCAACATAGACTAGACTTTTACATTAATGTACATATATTGTGCACAAAAAAAAAAAAAAAAAAACTTAATTATGGTCCTTATACCTAAAGCAATTCTTATACATTCAAATATATTCAATTAAACAGATTCAACATGCTGGTCTTTTTGACTGTCCACTCTAATATATCAATAAAGAGAAATTGTTTTTCTGATTAAACAATTTTATAAGCTTTATCCACTTTAGGCTTACATTAAATGAATAAGAAAAGGAAATTATGAAATATTTCTTCTTGAATTCTCAACATTTGGAAGCAAAATCTTCATGCCATAAGAAGACATAAGATTTGTAAATTATGATACGATTGCATTTACTTTTTTAAGTATTGAAAAACACAACCATGGAAAACTAAAAAGATTTTAAACAACCAAATAGAAAAAAAAAGTTAAAAAACATGGAGTGGAAATTGACTCTTCCGACCTGTTTCATTTTTAAACTTCAAACACAATGGAAGTGCAGCCTGAGTCAGCTCAGTTTGCAATACATGTATCACTTTGGCAGACAACACTAGCCAACACAACTGTTTCAAATATCACCTTGGCTTAACATGTACAAGGCCTCCAAATAGGACGGACAATTGTTTCACTTGAAGACAACAATTACATGAGTCACTTCATGATGAATGCAAACATTTTAGGATAAAAAATTGGACCAGCTTACACCAAGATGGTAAGAATTAAAAGGGAAAAAAAGAAGCAGAAAGAAATATATTCCCAAAACAAAACTTTTTTCTTTCCACAGAACATCACTATATTCCATATGTCTATAGAAAAATTACTGCTTTTTTCGTTACTTCTTAAATGTTATATTGACCAAAAATAGTACATAACTATGGATCATATAGTTATACCCACCAAAATAAAAAAAAAAAAAACAAACAAAAAACATAAGCTAGCAAATTGTTTCTTCTCTTGAAAGGAACTTTACATTAAAAAATTCCATTCCATTTATTCTCCTTTAAGTGGAGGTGCATTAACAAGACAATTAAGCATCATAATTTTTCAACAATGACTTTGCTCAACCCTGTGCAAAAAAAGTTGTTGTTAGCTGTAGTAGGAAATATTCAATTTAATGCAATTTTTCTGTTAATGATGACAATTTGAAAAAAAAAAACAAAAAAACAACAACATGGTTTAAGTATTTACTCCACACTAACAGAAATTAATCATATTTGTTCAAATTTTCCTCACATGACAAATTTACCATTTGTCAATATCATACTATATTTTTTTTTCTACATCAAATTTTATGCACACAAATTGGGAAGGGAGATGGAAAGAAAATTTATGAATGTTAGTGAAACATAAATATAAAACCAATCACACACACAATTCAAAATAGGTAAATAAAAAACCACACCCAACCTAAATTTCTAGTCGGAATGTTTCATATTAATTGAGCCTTTTACATTGATTGGAAATCAAATGAAATGTGGAGATTTTCTTCTGTCTTTAGAACTCTTTGTCAAAACACTTCATTGTAAAAATCATTTGTACCGCAAGAAAATCACCCATTGAATAAAATATATTTCATACTATTTATTGTTACAAAATAAATTTGTGCAAATTGATAATGATATACAAACTAAAGAAAAAAAAATGGAGGGGATGAAGATTAAGGTAATTATCATCCTTCAATAGTGAATACCTGATACATTCGATGCCCATATTTTTAAAAATTTCTCTTTATTACATCATACAGCTGTGCATGGTTCTGAGAAACACTCATGGAAGACTTTAAAGGCTTGGCAAAAGATATACTTCCTTTATATCATCATAAAAAGGGTAACAGGTGAAGAGATACATGTATTAAATGCTCCTCTTAATTTTTAAGTACTGCATCAATATATCTTTATGCTTAAAACACAACAGTATTTAAATTTACAGTAAATATATGCAATCATCAATCCACCTTTTCTCCATCCCTTGAATGTTTTTCTTAAAAATTATTAAGATCTCATTGCTCACAAGCTGCGCAAAACCATTGGTCTATGTGCATAAAATTTGCTTTGAAACTAATCTAATTAGTTTGTAATGCCTAATATTGGTTTCCCATTGGAGTTCACCCATCCCAAGTCATTTTCTATTATGAATTATCTCCCCAAGGTGATATATGAGGCCAATATTAAATTAAAATGAATCTATGACTAACACATTTATTCCAAAGATAACATGATAAAAGAGTGACGTCACAAATAGGCCTAAAACAAAACAATGTTTGCAATGTTTCAGCTGGACTTATTTGTAAAACATATCGAAAATCTGTTTTACAGCAAAACTTTTTTGTTTCATATTTAAAATTCAACCAATGTCCTTCACAACTCAAGATGAATTACTTAAACCGTGTCTTTACGTTATCTTGTGACAAGTATGCACTAGAGTGTAACAACTGGATCATCTTCATAATTAGAGCTTATTTCTGCTGTCCCTTCAGTATTGCTTGCATTATCACCTGATCCACCTGTGCCACTCTCCTTCTTCCCTGGTGTGTTTGCTCGGCTAGTTGTAAAACTGAACCACTCTTCATCCTCATCAGGTGGAGCAGAAGCCGATTCATCATGCTGAGCAGCAGTTTTGGCCGATTCTGTGCCAGTGGATGCAGTGGTAAACGGGTTTGGGGATAAGTGATCATGAACCTCATCTTCATCATCTAGCTCCCCTCCTGGTTCAACAACCTCAGGGGCATCACTGTCTAATGATCGAGCCGAGTGGTACGACACATTGGAAGCCTGTGAATGGTGAGACACATGTGAGGATGCCCCTGACTGGTGTGATAAATTGCTGGTGCGACCTGTTCCACCTCGTTGTGGGCCCAAGCTCATATTTTGGTTGATGGGCTTTACAGTGATGATCAGATTGGAGCTATTAGCCACCATCATGTCTGTTACCTGAGAACAAAAATTAGATGTAAAAAATGTGAACTTCATCAAAGGTATACTCTGGCTTTCAAATCAAAGGCAAACAGCAGTCATTGATGTAAAATTTACTTGACAAAATATTTTCCAAATAAATTGCTGATGGGCTTTAACAGTCTTTGTACCACCAATATATATCATGTAATTTGCTTTCTGAAATAAGTATATATTGCACGTTTTTGCATGATAATCATTTTAATACCACATGTAAATATATGAATTTAGCAAAACAGAAAGCCGCAAACAGGAGAGTTATAGTAATAAGTTGTCTGTAAATGTACTTTATTTTGTTGGACAGTGCATTTTTTACATCCCATTTCATAACCAACTGCGTATCTTGTTAATCTTTCTCAAATGTTATTAATGAAGATGTTTATACAATACTTTTTTTAAAAATGTAGTACTCAAGAAAATGGCAGTTGATCAGTGAAAATGAATCATTAAACATTCAACAGAAAACTTCACTTCCCATAAATGGAAGAGGGCTCTGATTTTTGCATACAAATGATCAGACACAATATTTGCTTTCCTGGTTGGCTGACGATGACAATAAATATGCTATTACATAACAAAATAAAATATTGTTTAATCCTCACCTGATCGAGCTTCTTCCCTGCCACATCAATGCCGTTTACCTCAAGGACCTCATCATTGACAGCTAACAATCCAGTGCTCTCAGCTAGACCCCCTGGCACCAGGCGAGAGATGAAAATGGCTGGCACCTGCATAAATAAAAAAACCACACAATTTTGTGATGTTTTCTTAGTAATCAAAATCCTAAATTTACTTTAAAAAAAAAAAAAAAAAAGTTGAAAGAGATTTAAGCATTCAAAGAAATATTTTTCAACGATTCAAATCGCACATATGGTTCCTTATTTATTTCTTAACTTGAAAGTTTTTAAAAGTCTTGAGTTTCTTTGTGTTTGGTTCCCAATCAAATTCATATCTTGCAATTCAGTTTTTTCTTCATCCTTCTCTCCTCCCCCCTGGCCAGCCTGAGGGAGGACCTGAAAGCCTAAGATCACCTTGTTGTGGACTGGCTTTGTACAAA
>BLXT01003625.1:351330-369101 GCA_019648995.1 Plakobranchus ocellatus
AATTTTTTTTTTTTTTTTTTTTTTTTAATAAATATTAAAACAGGAAGTTCATGAGAATATTATGAACAATCAAATCGAAAATTTAGTGCTGACAAAATGATAATTTTTATGATCGCTTTTTAAGAGGAATTCCGCTCTGGAGAATACAATTATCATCTTGACTCAAATTTAACAACTGGCTTTAACAACTCAAATATTAATCATATAAATTTGAGCCTTCACTTCGTCAATTAGTCACATCAAGGAGGATAGGCCTACAATAAGTTTTTCAGGGTGAGACTCTCTACTATGCTCTCAAGAAAGGAAATCTTTGGGTTTTAGACAGCTTAAAATTTTGAAGGTCATGACATGGTATTCATATATTATTTTATAAAATCTATGCCTGGCTATAAAAATATGTGAAAAGGGACATATTATTTTTGCAACTCTTGTCCTTTATTTGATCAGCCAAAACTCAGCTGCCTTTGTAATTTTAAAACAGTATTGAGTGATCAGTTTTTTTCAGTAGGAGTTTTTAAAAAGATATCCTTGTTTCTGAAGAATATTTTTGCGTATTAACAATGTTTGGTAAAATTGTTCACCATTGATGAAAATTGCCTTCATTTTGTCATTAATATTAAGATGTGTTATGTGCATAATTGGAAATTTTAACTCTTCAGCTTTGCTGAGATTGGAGATAGTTCCCAGTGCAGAAATCCTTCCCATTTTTCAATTTATTTGACCCCAAACAGGGTTAAAAAGTAATGAGAAAACCTTACCAAGTCTCCCTGTTCACTTGCTGCAACTTGTACTTTTTTAACAAGGTCAAGGGGCTTATTTTTTCATTGATATACAAAAGCCAGCTGACTTTAAAAATTACATTTTTGTGAACCTTTATGTTTAAAAGCTAAAATAATATCAAACGTTATAATTTAGCAGTAAATTACATTCTTGTGATCCTTGTATGTTTAATAACTTTAAAATGATATCAATATAATCAGTTGGGCTGCTTTGGAAAAAGATGGGCCATCTCCATGGAACTTAAATGAGGAAATGTTAGCAGCCCAGCTGTGCTTTCTGCCTTGTACTACTTTCTATAGTATTTAATATACATCATTTTGTCAAATTTACTTCTTGCAGAAAAATTTTGCTTGGTTTTTTTCTTTAACAATTGACAAATATTTTACAAAACACTTTGCCACCAATATAATTATTCAAGTATTAATGATTGCTAAATCATGATCTCATTGGGTCTTTCTAATTTTACCTGTTAATTTTAAATCTCTGAAACCTATTCAGGCACTGGCATGGATCAAACTCATGCCAGGGTTTGTAGATAATAAAAATGAAAGTGATATTAGACAGGCATGGATCATTGAAATTTTCATGGCTTTATTGTTGAATGCTATTAATTATATGAAATAAAGCAAAATTTTTACCATCTCCATTTTCCCACATTCCATAACTATATATGAATAACATAAATGAACAATCTCTTTACACTCTATCTTCTTATAGATTTGAATCTCTGGATTTTTTAAGTCCTATTCGTCTGTGGCACAACCATTCAAAATGTCTACTACTGTCGAATGCCCTGTGTGTCAAGTATCCTTTGCATCTAGTGTGATATCAGCACATGTGAACTCATGCCTTAATGATCATGAGGAAAATAGAGAACGTGGCCATACCAAATCAAAATTGAAAAATCGTGAAAGTGATAATTGGGACTTTCTTACTTCCACCAAACCTGCAAAAGTTTTTGATAGGTGTAAATCAAGAGCCCATGATGTGACTAAAAAGAGAAAACTATGTGATACCTCAGTTGCTGTGAAAGATGCTAAATCTGTTGATGAAGAAATTATTGATTGTGATCGCTTGTCTGAACCAGAATTACATGATGACAGAAAGAAGACTGTGCATATTCAAGGAAAATCTGGTCAAGCTGAACAAAAGAATTACTCCACAAATTCATTCTTCACTTCATGTCCAAAGAACAAGACAAAACAATCTGCCAAAAGTAATGTTCCTCTTGCCGCAAGAATGCGGCCCAGTGATTTAGAATACTTTGTGGGACAAAGCCAAGCTATCAAAAGAAGCAGCTTGCTGCATAACGTCATATCCGTCAGAGAAACTGTGCCCTCCATGATATTCTGGGGTCCCCCAGGCTGTGGAAAGGTTAGACTATTCTTTAAAAACTTGTTTACATTTATATTAAAAATTTTAACTCATGTCTTTATACAGTTTAACAATGCTTTGTGAGATAAAAAAAATACAAGACCTGAAAAATTTCTATCCTATCATCTTGGAAGGCAAAATTGATGAAGATGATCCAGATAAGGTCCTAACAGAGTTAATTCAAATTCCTGGCAATATTTTGATAGCAATTTAACTTCTAATAACTTACCACTCATCCATCTAGTATTTTACAGTCCGAATATATAAAAGAGAGGAAAGGTTTATGTCTTTTTAAAATGTGTTTTTCAGCTCATTTATAAACATAATAAAGTCCCATAAAATCAATGGTACGTTTTATATTTAGATTTTAAAAAAGTTATAATTAATATTAAAAATGAGAATGTATGAAAAATGAAATTTAAAATGTAGGTGAACATATCGCAATCAGCAATGATACTTTATCCTTGGCTAAAGAGGTTTTATATGATAAGGAATGTCAACAAATTAACATTGTTTTGTTTCATGTTCTTTTTCAAATATCGGATTTAAAAGCACTAATGGTAATATTTGTAAATAATAATAATGATAATAATAATATTAATTATAGCAGCAGAACAGCAAGTAAATATAATTGATGCCTCTTTAAGGAGAAAAGTTACAAACTGACTTTCAGAAAGAAGAATTCACAGAAATAAATAACTGACCAAAAAATTGTATTGCTGAGTTTGAATTTATATGCCATTCTCAACAATCCTATTGTTCATCTTTTATTTACTGCTTTTACTACATTACATTTTAGACTACTCTGGCAAAAATTGTGGGTACCAAGTGCAAGGAGCATAAAAAATCAAAGTTTGTCTCAATGTCAGCAGTATCAGCAAGTGTAAATGATGTGAAGCAAGTGGCAAATCTGGCTATAAATGACATGAAAATGCTGCGTCAGCACACAATCCTGTTCTTGGATGAGATTCATCGCTTTAACAAACTTCAACAGGTTAAAATAAAGTGTGCTCTATCTTTGGCTCTTTTTTGCCTCCTCTCTCTCTTATTTTCTTCCTCTCTGCCTCCCTCTCTTCTGTGTTCCCCTCTTTCTGTTTCCCTCCCAGTCTCTCTCTCTCTCTATCTGTTCTCTATCTGTCACTCCCTCTCTTTCTCTTCCTCATCCTCTTTCCATGCCTTGGTTTGAATATTATCAAGAGAAGTGTTTTGCTAAGATGGGGTGAATCCCATCAGGTAAAGTTATGAAATGAGATACCTTCCCAGTATTTACTGTCATTTTATGTTAAGGGTTTTATATGTATTTTGTCTGGCTTTGATGATAATTTCTTTTTCCTAATGGCTTCCATCAAATTAAAATGTTCATGAAATTCATATTATGTCATTGTTAAATCCATGATACCAATAAATATAGAAAGTAGACAGATTTACATAGATTAGTCAATTGAAGTATTCTCTGATAAGCTTGTAAAAAAGGATGAATATGGATTTGAATTCCAATTATGCATATTTTCTTTGAAATGTTCAAATTCTCTATCAGATTATGCCAACAAAGTTAACTTCAAGTTAAGAGATCAGAGCATATTTGCATCATTTATGAGTCAACTAGGCACAATCCTGTATGTAAACCTGTATTTTCAATTTATTTGTTTCATATCACCTGTCTGCAGAGACTATTATTTTTTTTTTTTAATATTCCTATTACTGCAGTATGATATAGACCATATTCACTTAATTATCAATATGATTGACTCAGTGCTTTCTTGTAAATAATGTATCCAAATGTTTCTTTGAAATCTTGAGCTTCATTACATTATGCTGCTCTTGAAATGTTTTTGTCCATTTTTTTTTCATGTAGGATACCCTCTTACCCTACGTTGAAAATGGAACTTTGACCTTAATAGGTGCTACTACTGAGAACCCATCCTTTCATGTCAACTCGGCATTACTCAGTCGCTGCAGAGTAGTAGTGTTTGAAAAGTTATCGGTATGTGCCTTTTTATTTCTTTGATCCTGTTAACATTTGTAACTCATGCACATAAAACAAAGAGTTTGTTGCAATCACCCAACAGGGTATAAAACAAAATCAATAAAACCTAGAAAATTTGGAACTAAATTTTTATAAGGGATGACCATTTGTAATGTGAAAAAACTTTCATTTGATATCTTCAACAGTTTTCAAATATTTTGCTTTTTATCCAGCAAATGATTCATTTCTTCATTTCTTATAGACGGGTCACATTTTTTTGTGTATAAAATGCAAAGCATTTGCAGAACCTGATTATTCCCTGAATGATCAACATTAATATTAATATTCCTCATGTGTGCATGACTTAAAACTTAATATTTAACCAAAATAGGCAGTCAAAGTAATTCTTTTTGATTTTCATGTTTATTCAACAGATAAACAGTAAGAGACAAAATCAAACAAAAATAATGATTGGGTCGCATGTCAGGTCATTTTAAAACTTTACATTGACTTTTATATTCTTATTAGGAAATCTATTATCGAGTTTTGGGCACCACAAAAACAATGATGATGGCAATGCAGTGAATGACTTAAGTCGTTGCTGTTAATGCAGAATGAGAAGTAATATTAATATTGTAATTCACATGAAGTAATGTCTATGAACATTTAAAAAAATTCTTTCAGATTGAAGAAATCAATACAATTCTCAAAAGAGCCCTATGTCATCTAGGGGTTAGCATCAAAACCTTGGAATGCGGCATAAACAATGACAGAGTATTAAAAAATGATGAGCCTCATTTTTCTCAAGAAGAAAACAGGTGAATCAAAGCAAAGATGATTATTTCTTTACATCACATTCTGTTAAAAATGATGTAAATATTTTTGTCATCTTTTTTCAAAAAAGGTGGAACAAAAACGAAACATAAATTACTCATGTGTAAATTCAAGTAAAAAAATTTCATTGGGAAAAGTGCAGTTTAACCCTAATATAATGGGTTTAATTTTTATAGGCGGCACATTCTGGCGAGACTTACTGGCCAGAGGCGCAATATTGCATCTACATTTATTGCTCATGAAAAGTCTCACTGGTTTTTTTTTCTTCAGAAGTGTAAAAAAAAGGAAATGGAGAGTGTGGAACTTAAATAGGAGATTGAAGTTGGTGAAAGCATGCATTATCAGCCAATGAAAAAAAAAATAATTAAAACATGTATGATTGTCTTATGTTATATAATTCATTTTTGTTACTGTTAAAGTGTTAAGAATTATAATAATGTTGGATAAACCATACATCTTTGAAACCCTTTTGATGGTTTGAGAGGTAAAGAAACCTGCGATTCTTAGCTAGATGCAAAGGTTACTTATATTACATTCAGCAAAGGCATTCACCATGGCTTATTTAACAATTTTCCTGTTTTTGTGCCCTGTCACAAAGCTGTTTTCCCAGTAGCATTTTGGCTCTCGTGCAAGGCTGTCTTATCAGCACAGCTCATTGCTTTATCATCTTGCCCCTTTGCACACCTAATAAATTTTTTGGTTATTGTTGAAGATTGAATAAAAATGAAGCCATAGAACCTAACAAGATAATTATTCTGCATATGTATAAATACTCTCATTATCTTTCTTCACTTCACTTTTTCCTCAACATATCTTTGAATGTTACAAATGATCAATTTAGGTTGATATGTAAGGACTTGGGTCTTTCAGTCTAATCAGAATTAGGTGGAGGCAGGGATATTAAAAAGGAAAGATGTGCCTTGTGATTCAGAAAACATTTGTGGCCACTGTATTGCACAAAAAAAAAAAACAAAAAAAACTTCACAATTTATTAATAACATCTGCCTTTGCAAAGGTTCAAAGCCGTATGGATGTATATGTCTCAAGATCAATCCAAATGAGTGTTGGAAGTTACATTTTGAATATTTCAAACCATTAAACCAGCCTGATAGCTCTTTCTTTGAAGTTTCCAAAGGTCAGAACTAAATAGATCTATGTTAATTTTGTGCCAAGATATTGACTCTTGAATTTTGTAAACCAAAAAATCTTTTTAAAGTGCAATATGCATCATCTAACTCATTAGGACTGGTCTCAAGACATGTTTTGTTTTGCACGACACTGATAGAGCGTTTTATTTTTAAAAGTATAATTACAGCCAAAGACATTAATTTTATTTGTTTCCCTTTTTTCCCTAGTAATAAAAATTATAATGTAAGTATGATAATAATGAAAGGATATGACTGGCATATAATAATAGGTTGCACTTTACATGAATATTGTAATAATTCGAAAGATATGTCTGGCACATTTCTTTCAGGATCCAACCAGTGACCATAGAAAAGGAAGCGCTGGATGTCCTTTCAAGCTTAACTGATGGAGATGCTCGTTCTGCCTTAAATGGTCTTCAGCTGGCTTGGGAAGGCTGCCTGGCTGAGGCAGAAGGGAAAGAAGACCACACAGTCCCCGCTAACATTACTGTTGACATAGTCAAAGAAGCCCTTCAGCGATCTCATATTTTGTATGACAAAACAGGTACAAAACCTCCACAAAAAATCCAACAGACAACTCATAAAGTGTCACATTGCAGATTTGTTTTGAAATGAGTTCGATTTTCTACTCAATTATTTTAATCCACATGAATATGATAAAATAAGATGGAATCAAGCTTTATTTTAAGGTACACCATACAGGTTTTTTTTTTTTTCAGTTAAAGCAGAAATTTATTGGAGTTTGTTTACCACTTCATTACTTCAGCCATGCACGGGGGCCAAATTACAAATGAAATTGGATTCATTTTGTGCCCATGACTTGGTGCTATCTGTAACCCACTCTCTGAAGTTTAGCATAAGTAATTTTTTTTGCCTTTTTAATAGGCTATCTCTCCAGTCGATCTTACAATTTTCTATTAATTCTTTGTGTCCGCATTTTTTTTCCACATCTGGACGGAGTTTTCTCCCTATGCTGCTTTTCTTTCATAATGCTAGCGGCCGCTCTCAGTCATTCGTATTGTTCCGTCGGCCGCTTGGAATTATTGAGTTATAAAAAGAAAGTTAAATTTCAATGACTGAAAATCTTTATCTCATTAAGAGAATAAGTGTGTTGCAAAGCTCGTAAAAAGTTGCAAAGGTTCAGTTTTAGGCTCTGTCAATGCTTAACAATGCTCAAAATATTCCACAGTAAAACCTTCATATT
The DNA here is from genome assembly GCA_019648995.1 of Plakobranchus ocellatus. Taxonomy (NCBI): domain Eukaryota; kingdom Metazoa; phylum Mollusca; class Gastropoda; family Plakobranchidae; genus Plakobranchus; species Plakobranchus ocellatus. The sequence continues at coordinate 358,637 of BLXT01003625.1, forward strand.
CTCTGAGCTTTGAACCGTAACTCTTTTCACTTAGGAGAAAGATAATATACTTATTGAGCTGTCTAAGGCCATCAAAAGTGGTTGCCTATTTGACTGTTGTACGAAAATTGAAATGAAAATTCTAGAATACTTTTTATTTTACAACCAGGAGAGGAGCACTTCAACACAGTATCTGCCATGATCAAATCATTGAGAGGCTCGGATGCTGATGCAGCTCTTTATTGGATGGTACGAATGTTGGAGGGTGGTGAGAATCCACTCTTCGTTGCACGCAGGCTTGTTATTTTTGCGAGTGAGGATATTGGTAGGTGGAAAGAGTAGTCCTGAGAATGAAATATTATATTTAGTAAGTGTTAAGTATCCACAGCCGTTTAACAGCGGTCTTTTAGTTTCCTTGCCTCTGTTGTCATTTGATACCCTAGACTAGGTTCACTCAACCATGACCAGGCTGTGCCCGCTAAGTTCTGCTGCTCAGCAGATCAAGTGGAATTTTGATAAATTTGTGTCATGTTTGATTAACACAGCGACAGTAATTTAAAAGTTACAGCCACAAATTTTATATCATATAAAAGTTTAATTTAAGCCCAATAAGGCGCATGTAATGGAAAGAATGAAAGGAGAATATTTACATGTGAATTTTATTAATACATTTGTCATATACACACTTTTATAAAAGTGAATTGTTCATTAGTTTTAAATTAATTTAAATATATTACCAGATTTTTATCAGAAATATTCTGCTACATTTACGTACTGCAAACTTTTCTCTTTCAAAGACTAGTAGAACTGAGCTGGAATGTTGGCTAGGAGCGGGGGTATAGAGCATTATGTTTCTCCAACCAGAGGCTGTATAGTAACAAAAAGGCCCTTGAGATTTGGAAAAAAGATAATTCTATCAAGTTACTTCCATTGTATGTTTAAGGATAATAAATCTTCCTTCCTATCTGACTTAATGACATGAAATTAGAGGTTAGCTTCAGATTTTCACATTTCATCGTAGTAAAGAGATGCCTGAACAACACCTCTATAGCACCTCTTTAGTATTTATAGTCTGGAATGAACGTAGGGTGCAGGAGTTAACAATTCAGTTACATTAACATAATATCAGTAAGCTTTTTACCACAGGCTTGACTCAGTCTAGAGCTTAAACTAGTTTTATAAAGATAGTAGAATGATGTGGGCCACTTTTGTCAGAGGTGATCATTACAGTCACTTTCTGTTTCCACGCTTCACTGCACTTGGGAGTAAATAATGTAAAGTTGGACAAACTTGGGTCAGGTGTGACTTCATATTACTCTCAGTTTATCCTCTGCTCGCCTCATTCCTTGAGCTTGGTGCTCCAGTTTTTTAATGGAGGAGTGCACCAACTCTACACCCTGCTATTAGCATGCCAGTGTGAGATTCTTATACGTGTGTTATGCTGATTAGAATAATATAAAGAAAAAAAACTATTCTGATATTTATCACAAGCGTGGGGCCATTTCTTTCTTTTTTTTTCACTTAGGGCATATTTCTTAAGCGTTAAAACAATAAGATTCAGTTAACATTCCAGTTTAATTTTTTCACAGTAGCTTTACCATAAAATGCAATTTATGAAGATATACTTCGTTTCTGCAAAAAAATCTAGTAAATAGGCTAATTAGACTCTTAATTAGCAGTGAGAGAATTTTCTGTACAAAAATGCACCTTCTATTTAAAAAGGAAATACAACCCACAGTCACCTGTGAAAAATAATGGAATTAGCAGCGTGGTAGAGAACAAATGTTTCCGATCAGATGAATACCAAACACAACAAGAAAAGGATTTGCAGAGATGGAGAAAATTGAGTGTAAATACTGGTATTTTAACCAAAATCAGAGAAACAAATCAGCCGAGGGGACTGCAATTATCTCGCTACACTCAGCGTGAAGCCATTCAGGTGTGGCATATCAAATTTCTTTATGGGTCTGAAACTAAGTGTCCACATTTTGGTCTCGATAAACGGCTGTGTATCCTCTTAAGATCAGGTTTTGTCAAAAAAAAAAAAAGTTATGCTGAAAAAAGTGGGTATGTCATATAGAGAGAGTGTAACAACATTGCTTTGATGAGAACCCTGACCTGTGTTCTAGATCTTTCATTAAAAGTTTTTTCATTTAAAATGGAGAATTACAATATTTCCTGTCACATTGAAGGAAATAAACTTTCTCTCAATAAAGTATAACAGATAAATCTATACTGATGTCATAAACATCAAATTATCTGAATTATTTATAATTGAAATGACAGCATAAACACCCTGTAACTCTTTGGTTAGGGTCGAGCATTACGTTCACAAATTTGATAATTTGAGTAAATTTGAAGAGAATTTTCCTTAAATTCATTGGAAAACAAGACAAATCTATGCATAGCAAAAAAATGAAAGAAAAAATTATTACAATCATTTATGCATATGGATTTTCTACTGAAAACTTAATGATATGGTTTCCAATGTATGTTTATCACTATGCTGACAAACTCTGTTTTTAAATTCAACAGTTTTTGGTTGATTTTTTTTTACAAATAGCACTTAATTGAATAATTCCAATAAGAATTAATTAACCAAACCAGTTCCAGTGATTACCTTATTGAGTTGTTTTGGAGCTTCCATTTATGTCCATCTAATGATTGATACTTTAAAGTTGCCAGTCACAGTAACTTGGTTTTGTGCATTTTAATGTATTTTAAATAGCATGTTATGAAAGCTTAATAATGTGAGAACTTTATCATGTAGAAAAGTGATATGTAGATTATATTGTGAACTTTTAGGACTAACATCCTATTTTCAAAACCACCTTTTGAGACAGGCTCTTATGTTCTCTGGACATTGATTTCTGCACCGGTGGCTATAAATGTTAGTGTAATACTATGCTCAAACCCAAGTTTTCTTGAATTTTCATCTGGCAGGCTTACAGCCATTAAACCATCTTTTGGTCCACTGTTTCGTTGCCTCTCCATCCCATATTTCTCTTTTCCTCCACCTTGCATCATCTCCTTTTCTTCGATTACTCTTTTTCTCTTTCATTTTTTTTTCTTTTGTCATTCTTTTATTTATCCCTTGCATGTCTTTTTCTTTCCTTTCAATCATCATTTTATCTTCTTTTACTGATCCTTTCAACCTTTACTGAATCTTCTTGTCCTTTTTCTCTTCCAAATTTCCCATTCGCTTGCCTTTGCTCCCCATCTCCTATTTTTGTTTTTCTTCTTTTTTTCCTCTTTTTTGTCTTGTTCTTGTTCTCCTCCTTCTTCTGCCCATAGTTTTTTTTTTTTTTTCCTTTTCTGTTTTTCATCATCTTTATGAAAGTAAGTATGATGCCTGTAATGTATTGGTTGACACATTAACTTTGGGTCAGGTCAAGTCACCCTGCAAGTAGGCTAAATAGGTTGATGTTTACTCACAGGTTACCTTAAAGCGCATGGCACTTGGCCAGTAGGTTTGGATGCTCTGCAAATAGCAGTGGTTGGCTAAAAAACACTGTTGATCATTTTACCCCTGTGTGGGATTTTCCATCATATAGAAGCTTTTCTAATTACAAAATAGATTATGTATAAATAAAAGTGTGCTTGTAATCAGTTAAAATCCTTCTTGAGCTGATTCTGGATACTGTGACTGGTGGGAAGTGATTATTCTGAGCAGTTTTTGAGTGTAGTGTTGAAGTGTTGTGTGATCACATTTTGCTGTTGGGAATTGAAACACAATCTGGAATGCCTATTTATTTCTTTCAGTGTCAACTTTTGCTGTTTTCTTTACATTGACACACTTTTCTTTTTTATTTCGACGTATTTGAGTTCCTCTGTCTATTCAAAAGAACTTAAATGTCACATGTGCTATTGTTGGTTGATCAATTAATCTTGAATAATGCTGATCCCCCTTGTTATGATATCAGCTTCCAGGGTCAAGAATGTCTTTATTTTGCAAGTTTTCAATCTTTAATTTTGAACCCTAATCTCTGATAAGGTGAAGCTGATGTCTTGATTGCATCAATGAAACCTAATTTCACTCTTCATACTGTTCTGCCACAATGGCATTTTTAAATATTATATTTAATTTTTTTTGTGTTTACAAAATACTGAGCATGATGCATTCATTGCATATTTTCTTTCAGATGTTTTGTGTTCCTGGATAGATCTAAGTATTATTATCTGATTTGTAAATCTCTGTTCAACTGGCAGGATTAGCTGATCCTCTGGCCTTGACTCAAGCTGTTTCTACACATCAAGCGTGCCACATTTTGGGGATGCCAGAATGTGCTGTAAGTAAAACCTTCTCTTTCCTCTTCCTTTCTCCTCTCTATGAACTTTTGCTGGTAATGTATATTTTTAAAAAAAAATTCTTTATGATCAAAAAAAGATAGGAAAATGGAAAAAATAAAAAATAAAAATCATAAATAATTTATTTTGTGTCAAGTTGAAGGCGAAATGGCAAAGCTTTGTTTTAGAATTTTACAGTAATTGCACAATTATAGAACTAAGAGGAATAATAAACATAATAAGTGTGTTTCTCAATTTAGCTGTGTGATTGATTTAACTGAGAATGAATTAAATAAAAACAATAATTCAATCGTTTTTTGTTTTTTTTTTGTTTTTTTGTTTTGAACATCTACCAGTTATTTTTTTGTAGCAGGTTTGGTGACACTGTAGTATGAGAAGTTTTATTTTGTTGCCTTTGCTGTTGGAGTAATTCAAGAAAAAAAAAAGCTCTGCACTTGTTTTGGTACTGCCAAACTCAACAATTTTTCATTCTATCGAAAATTTGCAGTTTTTCCTCTTATTTAAATACAGTCCGTGCTGCTTATTCCTAATACGCACAAACAAAACATCCAGGTTACCTAAAAATTTAGAATAAGTAGTGAAAGTGAATTACAGAAATGAAACAAAAAATAGTTGATGACCTAAGCTTTATCCACGTTTAATATATGATATATGACTCTGCCAGATTGTTTTAAGGCATCAAAGAGAGGTTCTTTACACACACACACATACATAATATATGACTGTCAGATTCCTTTTAAATCTTATGAAAGAGTTCCAGTGTCAGCTGCACCTAAGGCAGTACTGAGTAATGGCAAGCTTATACAGTGCCATATTTCTTATCAATAGCTTTCTCATAGTTACTGACACTTTTTTTTATTTTTTTGATAGTCTACATTTTACTCAACAGTATTCAATATATTTGTTCTTGCCACAAAGTGTTCATTTCTATTGACTTTTTTTTTGTGTGTGTGTGCATGTGTATATGTATAGTTAAATTAAATTTTATCTCATTCTTTGGTATTTTTGTTCCCCTCCTCTCAGCTTAATCTGACTCATTGTGTGCTGTATCTTGCCCAAGCTCCAAAGTCTGCATGTGTGGTCAAATCTTTAAATGCAGTACGCAGTTGTATACGGCAGCATGAGGGGCCTCTGCCACCAGTGCCACTGCATCTTCGAAATGCATCAACCAAACTTCTGGCTGATCTAGGTGAACTTATTTCCATAACACTCTTCATGTGTCTAGTTGAAATTAATAGAGAGTTTAGTTTAATGTGACTTATCTTATTTTGTAGCTAGCTTTATTCAACCAGTTTTCAACTCAACTCATTCACAATCTGCAGTATGTCATCGTATTTAGATGATTGTGTACCCAAGTAAGAACTGGTCATGAGACACTAACAATATATAAAATGCGTTTCCCTCTCCTTTTTTATTTATTTCTCTTTTTGTTCATTTTAGGCATTCTATGTTATCTTATAATTTTGAAAAAAGGTTTTTTTTAGTCATCTAGTTATGTATTTTTTGGAAAGGGGGGGGAAGAGGGGGGAGAGCGGGCTGTCCTCTTTTGCTTTTTACTTTGTCTTTTTGCTTTATATGTTGTTGCTTTATTTAAATTTTGTGGAAATTAATTCAGTTGTGTCAAATTGATAACAAATATTATGTTCATGGTTGATAAAAAATGTTATCGTTACATTCATATTTATTGGTGTAGCCGTAATGAAAGTCCCAACTAAATTTTTACAAAGGCTTAAAATAACAATAGATCTCAATTTTTTTTTATTTTTCAACTTTTTGATTTATGTCATTTAATGCAACATTCTTCATTAAAACAATTACAGAAAAATTCTTGACCCTAAATTATTTGTAGTGCATGTACAAAATAATGGAAAAAATGAGAAAAATCACACTCACAAACCCAAATTTTTAAAATCTCTAAGACTATGATGGGGTTCATTGATTTATATTTCTTTTAAAATGAACAATTGGATTTACAATTTTTTCATGATTGCGCATTCATTGGAAGCTTCAACTTCCCATTACAGTTTTTAGACCAACTGGATCAAAATTACGAGTGTTGTAACCATCTGTAAGATGAATTTAAATATTGTTTCACTTTTGTTTCGATCTTTATTTTTAATTATGCTTCTTTATATTTTTGTTTTTGTACAGGAAGTGGAAAGGGTTGGGTTTTGTAACAATACTCTTGAGGCACATACAACTCTCAATTGATGTAGATATAATTACATGTGCGCTACAAAAGTTACATGTCTTAGTAACATTTTTCCAATTTTGCTTTAATACAGATTAAAAAAAATTTTTTATCCACGTTGAACTTCCCGCCTGTGTTCATTTTCTAATTTCTAGACTAAATCGTTTTTCGTTTCAAAGCGAGGATCAAGAATCTCCAGAACAGAGAAGATATGTAGACAAAAGACACCATTCAATCAGAAAAAAAAAACCTACTTAAAAAGACAAAGCAGATAGTGTCAGTGGTTAATAATTTAAGTTCTATGGGCAGACAGTGCTACCGACATATGTGCTGTCTTAGCTACAAAAATGGTGTCAAGAAGCCTATCTATAGGCGGCTACATCAAATCCAGATGTCACTAAGCTCTAATGATGATGAAAACTTACAGGGTTAAAGTCAATTAAAATGGATTGTTTCATAGAATAAACTGGTTTAAGTAAAGCTATATTTAGCAAGTCTTCTCTTCCTAGAGATTTTACTTTTCATTTCAATTTGACTTCTTTGGCCTTTTCTTCAATTGATTAGTTTCATATCAAATGAGACATTTATTTTCATCTATAAACAAATGGAAATTTCAAATGCAATTTGATTTCAAAAAGAAAAGACACCATAAAATCTTTTGGGACTCAAATTATCTAGAATCAAGTTTAGATTTAGTTTATTAAGTTAAGTAGTGCTTAATTGCACACTACTCGCAAGTACTACATCTTTGGATTTAATGCACTATCCATTTTAAGGCCATCAGAAAAACTTTTTTTTATCTTCGCCATTTTTTTGACAACTGATGCATTTAACTGCTTAAGATTTGCATGCAAGCTTAGTAAGGTCTATCAATAAAAATATTTTCAAATTGTTAAAAGTTCGAATTCAGAGGTATAAGCCAAAGCTCTGTGGTTTAAAAGAAAAATCAACAATGTTTAAAAAGTAAAAGTCAGCAATGAATCTGACCTCAAAATATAGGGAGAGTCAATTGATGTAATGATTTTCTTTATGTAAACTTTTTTTTCCCTCCTTTTTTTTTTGCTTCAGTGATTCTTTCTGAGCCAAGAATGTTTATTATTATATTTTTTAACAGGTTGTGGCAAAGGTTACAAATACCCTCCAGACTATGATGGGGCAGTAGATCAGGAGTATCTGCCACCCTCTCTGAAAGGAATGAAGTTTGTGTCATCATGAACTCTTTCTACATTTCCACCATTCTCTACACAAAGTGTATCATGCACCTCAAAAATAAGTGTCTAAAGAAATGGATGGTGCACATGAATGCTTGTATTTCACTGACATTAACACATAGATAAGAACTTCAAGTTAAAAAGTACAAACTGGAAATTGCCCTTTTAAATTGCCAAATAATTTCTATCACAGACGAAAAAAAATATGTGACTTTACAATATGAATTGACTTGTTGTCAGAAAAGCTAAAAGCTCTTATTTATACTGTTACCGAAACATATCATAATTTTATCATAGGCTAACAATTTAAAGCAGCAATTATTTTTCTGATATAATACTGATACACCTAAATTTGAGTGTTAGGTGATTGAGGAGATGTAGAAATATTTAGTGGCAAACATAATGATGACTGACATTTTACGCATGACTTGACAATGACAGCAATGTTTCACTTTAAGCTCAACTTGGACAGTAGAGTTAATATGTTTTCCAATAAATAATGGTTTCTTTTACATGTATCTTTTTTTTATTGACTTTTGACTCATTCCTGCAGGTATTTTATGAAGCTAATGTTACAATTGCCATCTCATATATGAAGCAGGTTTATTTAGTTTAAAGAGTCAGAGATTCATTGTTTATTTTGTTGTCTTGAAAAAAAGAAAGAGAAAGGATATATAAAGTCGGAATTACTGTTTTCCTGTTTTATTGTTGCACAATAAAAATTACATATGCTCTAATAAAAAAACGCCCTTTTTCAAGTTGCTTTTGTTGAATATTTTTTTTTTTGGTAGTCAGATATGCAGTGTTGGTTAAGTCGGACATGAATGAATAGGCCTTTGTAAAATGAATAATTTTTATAAGGAAAGAATGTGAAGGATAGACGTAGCAAACAACATGTCTGGAAAAAAGAATTTATCTTTTTTTCCCTCTGAAACAACTGCAAACGTCACAGAAAGAAATTTCAGACTGTTTCAATAAGTTGGGAGTTCTAAAAAATGTCTTTGGACTTTGGAACTCATCGAGATTGGTCTCAAATCTTTAAGATTATAATTGAACTGGATTTTTTCCAAAATTCGTCACACATCTTAAAAGAGTGCACATTTGGCTTTGGATAAAAAAAAAAATGAAGCAAAAAAGAGCATAAACATGTACTTGGAAGATGGTATCATTTTTTGAGATCTTGTAAACTCTATTTGAAGGGCCATTCAATCCAGTATTTGATGCTGATTTAATTTCTTTTTGTTTCTATGAAAAATTCATAAATGAAGTAGGCAAACGAGAAAGCATTGTGTAGGCTGAGGGAATTTTCAGTACCTTCAAGTGCCACAGCAGATGTTGCAAATGTCCCCATTAAAGTGTAAGTTTATATTTGAATGGCCCCTGAGGTAAAGGTAGAGTCTGAATAAACCTGTGTTCAGAAATTGGTGTCTGATTACCTTTTCAAATGCATCATAAACGTCAAAACATGTAGTAAATGTTGACTTTAATTACATAACAACAATATGACGTTGGGCTTCATTTTGGCCATATTACTTTCATAAGATGTCAAGAATGGGATTATAAATAAGCAATGACACATGAAAAGAATGGACGTCGTTAAGTCCCTTTTTTGGTATTGTTAAGAACCACAATAACACCGTTTGATACTCACATACTATTGCACACAAAAGCTGTAAAAACACAAATCACAATATAAGATAAGGGACAATATATATATATATATATATATATATATATATATATATATATATATATATATATATATATATAGTGTCATTGCAATCATTTTATTTTTGTAAAGGTGAATGAAATTTTAAAAAGTCAAAACGTTATGTCTGCAGGTTAATAAAAGAAAGTTACAAAACTTTCTTTTCTTTAAAGCTCAGGGGTTGAAAAGTGGTTAGCTTTTTTTCACGAAGAAACTAGTCTTTTCACAGCCCTGTGACTTACGTATTTTGAAAACCAAAGGGAAGCCTTGAAACACTTTAGATCATTTGACAAGAGGAGGCACTTTTATTCGTTTAAATGCTTATATATTTACAGAGGTATATGCAGAAATTTTTCTTTTATGATAGGAAACAAAAATTCATGAGCCCTTTTTAATGACTTCCGCGTTTAGATATTTACAGAACGAATTTGTGATACCTTTGCTATTTATTCATCTTGCCTTTTATCCTTCTGTTGATACATTCATAAAAAAAAGCACTCAATAATAACAGAACAACTTTTTTTACTGAATATCGTAAACAGACAGCCAAAAGCAATAAAGTTTAATTTTGACAACAGGTTGTGGATAGTGCAGTGATGGTAAGAATGAAAATAACAATAACAACATAAATAGTGTTAATGATGATGATGATAATAAGAATACTACTAGTAATAATAATAATAATAATAATAATAATAATAATAATAATAATAATAATAATAATAATAATAATAATAGAATGATGATGATGATGGTGTGACTGCGGTTCGGTTGTGGACCGACTGCGACAATAGACTGTTTTTGTGCAACGTAGACCTTGTATTCCTGTCCATCTTTTCATGGGCCTTCCGATCAGGCCTTAGGACAGACTGCCTGGTTGTAATTTTATTAGTACTAGTACGTTCGCTGACTGCTGAAGATTGGGTTTCCACTCGCCACCGAGACCCTCACAATTAAATACGAGGAGAGCAATTGCCAAATGGAACCATATATGTGGCAATTTTGCTCATCTTTTTTTTAAAGTTGAACCAACCAGGGCAAAGTTTTGCAAAGTCAACACACTATCTT
>BLXT01003625.1:424142-435437 GCA_019648995.1 Plakobranchus ocellatus
CCCCCCCAAACAACAACAACAAAAACAACTCGAATATTTATTTGGCGATTTAAAGAAAGAAAGTTCTGCCTTTATTTGGCTATTTGGATATATTAAGCTGCAGTGCGCGTGTTTGTAAGATCTTGAATTTGTTAATGTAAATTGAGAGTGTGAGAGAGATAGAGAAAGATAGAGAGATGAGAGAGAGACAGACAGAGGATGACAGAGAGAAATTCATAGATAAAGATAAATATATAGGGGGAGAGAGAGGGAGAGAGAAAGAGAGAGAGAGAGAGAGAGAGAGAGAGAGAGAGAGAGAGACAGAGTGCAAGGGAAAGAGGCAGATATTGATTGATTGATTGATTGATTGGTCAATTGTTTGATAGATTGACTTCATCAGAGTTACAAAATGGGCCCTTTTTCATTCGTCCTTTAATAATACATTTCTGAATTCGATGCAGAAATGTATATGGATGTCAAAAGGCCAATCGTGTCATTCCTTAATAAGGAGCAAAAACTTATTAAATGAATTTATTTAAGCGAGGAAACTGTGTATTTGATACAAGTTTTAGAATAAAAGAACAAGAGTTCTTTTAGGATGTAAAATTTAAAATAAAATGAATTGAAAATTATTCAGAGGAAAAATAAGTTATTGTAAAGAATACTTTAAAAAAGAAGATGAACAGACAAATAAACAAATAGAATATAAAACAAAATAAAAGAAAATGTATGTCTCCATATCGAAAAATGTAATGTTGATCTATATACATAGATAAAAGCAGAGTAATAATTTGTATCGGTCAATGTGCTCACACAAACTCAAACATACAAGCACACGAATACGCTCTCGTATACATTATGCTCAATACTTATGCATATAAACAAACAAATATATATATATATATATATATATATATATATATATATATATTATATACATATGCACACACGCAAATACATATACAGAGAGGAAGAGAGAGAAACAGAGAGAGAGTGAGAGAGAGAGTATGTGTGTGAGAGAGAGAGGGAGAGAGAGAGAGAAAGAGAGAGAGAGAGAGAAGAAACAGAGAAAGATAGAAAGATGGAGAAAGCCATATTAATGTTGGCTGAAAAAGGATATTTTGTTCAGAATGCATATGACTCGAAATTTGAAGAAATGTCTTTGTGAACGAAATGTTTAAGTTAGTTATGTCTGACAGGAAAACATAGGATTCTGACGTACTATACAGCAGTATGGTTCTGATGGCACTCTGTGTCCATCTGCAGAAAACCATAGCGAATGACACGGACGCACCTGGAAGGTAAGATAATTATGTTAAATCAGAGGCCAATAGAGGCTATTTCGGAGCTATGAGATACGCTAGGATGTGCCAAACTATTACGAGGGCAGGCTGATAATTAAGTTCCACCTAATCATAACTTTTAAATTTTTTACAGCATATACATAAACAATACGTCAAATGAAAGCTTAATATCTCAGCTATATACTTAGCACTCTATTTTTCGACGTAGTCACCTTCGTGATCAACACACAGCCTCCAACGTTTCACTAGTTGGCGCACGCCGTCAGCGAAGAATGCAGTCGACTGTCCACGGCACCATCTGCGAACATCTGCGATAACTCCTCATCATTGTCATAGTGATGGCCCTTCAGGTACTTCTTGAGTTGGGGAAACAAATAATATTCAGACGGAGCAAGATCGGGGCTGTATGCACGGTGCGGTAGGGTCGTAAGTTCCAGCTGCCTTAAGGCGTCCTGAGTTTGGAGACTGGTGTGCGGGCGCGCATTGTCGTGTTGCAGGATTGAGTCCTTATCACGCCGAATACGTCCGAGTCTGAGTTTGAGAGCTCGGAGTGTTGAAATATATCGCTCAGAGTTCACAGTTTGCTTTTGCTCCAGAAACTCCATGTGGACCACTCTCTCCATGTCCCAGAAAACGGTGAACAAGACCTTTCTTGCAGAGGCAACAACCTTGAACTTTCTTGGACTTTGAGAAATTTTGTGCCTATACTCCATCAATTGGGCTTTACATTCTGGATCGTAGTGGTGGACCCAGGATTCGTCTCCAGTCAGAATGCGTTGCAGAAATGCTTCTCCTTCTGCATTGTAACGCTCTAAGAGTCAAGTACACATATCCTCTCTCTGCGCTTTCATTTCTACAGTAAGCTGCCTTGGGACCCAACGGGCAGAGACTTTTCGGTAACCCAGTACAGTTGTGGCGATATTGTGCACTCGTTATTTCGAAATGCCTACTTCATCGGCAATTTCCTTTTGTTTGACCCTTCGATGTGCTCTAATCATGCAGTCAACTTTCTCTCGATGAGCCGTGTCCGATGTGAAAAGGGGCCTACCCGAACGCTTTCGATCACGCAAAGTTGTCTCTCTGGAATCTTCCCCTTTGAAAATTCTCACCCATTTGCGAACTGCACAGTCTGAAATGCACATTTTATTATAAACTGTCTTCATTCTTGCATGAATATTTGCAGCAGAACATCCCTCAGCTGCCAAAAACTCGATAACAGAGCGCTGTTTGATGAGAAGGTCATTGGAAGTCGCCATTCTCTCATAAACATGGCTACCCCATCATGTGATGCGCGTCACTGCATTATGAGTACAAATGACGTCACACAAACTTGTTGTTCTAGTTAGGCCTAGAAAATTGGTTCGAGAGTATGAAATTTTAGTTCGATGTGACGAAAATTGACTGAGTTATTAGCAAACGGAACTTAATTATCAGCTTGTCCTCGTAGTATTAAACTTCTGAGATAAAATGATATATTTCTTTTGGTTATTCTTTTTTTGTGCTTGCAGAAAAAAAAAATCTTTTTCCTGTTAAAAATTGTGCAATGCCATGAAAATGTGGTAAAAAAAATTCGATCCTGAGATTTCTATTGACTTTTCAAGAAATTTTTTTTCTCAACCCACTTTCTCTAACTGATTTCTCAGATTTTGTGTGACAGAAAGTGTAGAGAGAGTATAGTGAAACGATATGTAAAGCAAACAGGGTACCACTCTTGACAGGGTAAAAATATCATTCTGTTGATCAATTGCCTTGTTGGAATAGATTGTTTTTAGTTCTTTTTTATGAACTTGAATAGTGACGCTAGCCACTTCGAGCCGTTCGCCAGTCAAGGCTATTTAGATGTTACTATTAAGATCTATATAAAAGATTCAGACAAGATAGAAATTTAGAATCTATACACCTTTAAAACTTTAATTGCATAGGATGGTTCATAATTGTCAATTGCTTATCTATTTTCAAGTTGTGCCATAATGTCCCATCAGACTTCAAAGTTTTTAGGTCAGATATACGATTGCATATTCGGACCAACTGATTCCATTTTTTTAGAATACTGTGGTAAAGAATCAAATTACGCATAAAACCGGTTTCCTGCCCATTATAACGCATTTCTAAATCTAGCCTAGAGTGCCTCAAGGTCATTTACAATAAGCTCTGATTTTTTTCACTGTTGTTTTCGAAAATTTGAGCTTGATGATGAGCCTCATCGCTGACACCTGAGGCAAAAACGCGCACTAACATCTTCGAGGGTTAATACCCAGAAACCGGGTGATGACGAGTATTGACCAGGGCAATTGGTGGCACCATATGTATCTTATCTGCAGCTAGTCAGGAGCTGCTTTGTTTTACTGTCCCTTCAAAAGATCATTTTTGATTTAAAAGTGTGTGTCACGCAGTTAGAGCATAGGTTTGCATCAACACGCGATGTTTTGCCGCTAAATTTCATTAGGTGAGGTGGTGGCCGTGAGGTAAACGCAGAAGGTCTAGCGCGAAATAAAAGGAGCCATAAGTTCATCTAGGGCGGAAGGAGAACTGTTCTAGCGTATGGGGTTTGATCACTTTGTTATCCATCTTGAACTCGTAGTCGCTGCAGTCTCATATTAATAACGGGATTTAGGGTCACAGACAAAGGGATTCGACCCTAGCTTCCGCTGGGAACTATGCGGGTAATTCCATGGTATTCATCTTTTGGCCGTCCACACTACCATGTCAGTCTGTATATATTTTTAACCGGATCGATGCTGGTTCAGACCCTGCAGAAGACCTTCCCATGAGCTCAGAAGAAGCAGATTAAGTCTCCCACGTTGGTCTCTAGAAGCTCGTTGTTAAATTATTTAAGTTCTAACAAAAAATTTTAAAGAGTGCAATTATTTGCCTTTAGTTGGATTATTAGTCCTGGCTGATATAATCAGAATAAAAGAGCTCTCTTTGCCGAAGCCTAAATGCTTCAGTCCCAGGTGAGTTTATACAGCAGTGATAATTATCAAGTATTAAATTTCATGTAGGGTATCAATTATGTCATCAACTCTTGACCTGGGTCGATTAAGCTCTCAATTACTTTTTGAATGAAATATTTCATGATTAAATACTAAGCTGTCACTCACAATAAATATAAGAGGAGTAGCACACCATAACTTTGATACTGAACCTAGACGTTGCCAACTGATTTATAAAAGGTAAGTATGCTGTTCAGATTAAAGCGCTGCTTAGTATATGCAATGCAACGAATACTTTATTTTCTATTGAGCAGATTGCCGGTGCCGTCTTCGTCACTGTTGCCGAAGCTGTTGCCCTAGCCATTGGTATAGTCGTCAACGTTGGTGTTGGTGTTAGACAGTTGCTATCGCTAAAACAAAGAACCATAGTGAAGCTATTGTGGGTTCAGCTGTTTTGTCAGTCTTCGTTGTCATCGTTGTCGTCAACATCATCCCTGTAGTTTCAACGCCATCAGGAGTGTGGTGTGAGCCGTTGTATATCGTCACCAGTATCAGAGCTGGTGTTGCTTCATGAGCTGGATGAATCCGGTGTCACATTGGAGTTTGTAAACCCTTGGTTGTAACGCATCGGATAGATTAATATTGAACAACTATTGTTTCCTCAGCTGAGTTAAGTTTGTCTTAAGATAATTTAATAAGTCATTGATAGCCTGGGAATTTGCTGATTTATCCTGACAATTATGGCACACTCTTTTATAAGAAATTTCTCTGTGGCCAATTGTATTAAGAACATTATATTTGTATAATAATTTGATCTTTATATAATGATAATAAATTCGTTAATATTGCTTTGATGGGATTATCCAGTTCTATATTATATCTCACACTGTAGGTTATTAATGTATCGTTGTACTTGCGTGACCTGCATTGTTTAACAGTGTGTATGAAAATGTAACTCTTTGAAATTTATACATTTATTCACTTTTCTTGTTATATCTTTATTCTTTCACCCCTATATGCAAACATAGTTATTTCATTGCTTAACAGTTTGGCCTGTGCAAATTTAGAAGTTGATTTTAGACAAAAACACCAGTTTCAAAGTGGTGGCAAAAATATTAATTAGATCTAGTCTTTCGAGAAAGTTCGTTAATAAAGTTTTTATATTGCTTCTTCGATTTCTGTGACAGAGAAAGATAGGGAGAGAGAAAAGTCCTTATGAACCAGAGGCCAATATGGTAGATTAACATTATCTTTCGTTTTATTTGGAGAGTCTAGAGAGCACTGAGTACAGTGCAACACAGCCTTAATTCTACTACTACTTTAAATTATGAGTTGTTGAATTGACAATGCCATAAAAAATATAAGATACATTCTTAAACCAAAACGTACCATTGAAAATGCGAGGTTTCTTATAATTTCCAAACACATGATTAATTTTTACACACACATTATGAAAAAAAATGCTGAACACTTTGGCTTTTTGCAAATTAAAAAAAAAATGCACTTGTTCGAAACAGACAAAACAACCACAGTTGTAAATTACTAAGCTGAAGATTCCTTTTGACATTGAAAATCATTTTTAGAATTTGACGGACAATTCCACGGCGCTACTCAAGTGTGAGGAACAAACAAGGATGGTATTGACGGCGGAGAAGAATAGTCTTGTGTCGATGCCAAGAAATGTGAGCCATTTCAGCCTAAAAGGCAGGTTTAGCTGTCTGTTGTTTCGGGAACGCTTGAGACACTATATGACCTACCCCCCCCCCCCTCCGGGAGCACCATGAATCTTGCATCCAAGAACTTGTAAAACTACCTACATTATTAGTTTGACAGTTACTTAAAGAAATGAAAAATGTGAGATGCAATTTTGAGTGCCAAATGACATAATTAGCTCTGCCTTGAAATATTCTGGAAAGTCAAAATTTTTAAGATAACCTGCAATAAATTAATTCTTTTCAAAACATGGGCCTTTGCCCATTCGCACAAGTATCTAATAATGAATAAAGAATATTTCTACCTGCCAATCATACTGTCTGACCCACACTCTTTTTTAATTCTCTCTCTCTCTCTCTCTTTCTTTCTCTCTCTCTCTCTCTCTCCTCCCTTTCATACACTCTCCACTCCCTCCCTTCCCTCTCTCTCTTTTATCCTTTATCTCTCTATTTTTCTTTCTTTACCCTATTCCCCTCTCCTTCCTCACGACTGTGTTATACTTGTAAAGTGAATTAAGAAAATTTTGAAAATGGATAAAATGCTACCTTTTCGTGTAAAAAATCTAACCATATACCGCAATACTGTCACCTCTTAGGTTTTTAATTTTGATATTTCGAGGAGGATTAATGCTATCAAAGAGACCTGTCTCTGACTGCCAAATTCTCGCTCTTTCTGTTTGGTTAAAACTCCCTGTTAAGAGGAGATGCTCTTGGCGCATTGGTGCCCAAAACCTGATATCTTTTGAAGACTTGCATTCTAGGTTCATTTTTTGAAGATACCTAAACTATTTGAGTTGAAATAATTCGTGAAAATATCTAAGAGGCATTTCTCAGGGAAGTACAA
Source organism: Plakobranchus ocellatus (assembly GCA_019648995.1). NCBI lineage: Eukaryota > Metazoa > Mollusca > Gastropoda > Plakobranchidae > Plakobranchus > Plakobranchus ocellatus. Next base: position 430,915 of record BLXT01003625.1, read on the forward strand.
GATGTTTCTTATTAATAATAACACTATATTTGAGCAGTTGGCTTTATGTTAAACGGTCCGTAGTGGGTAGATTATTACTGTCCGTGATTTTTTTCCTCTCGTTCTCTACCCTCTCTCTCTCTCTCTCTCTCTCTCTCTCTCTCTCTCTGTGTGTGTGTGTTTCTGTCTCTGTGTATGCCTGTTTGTCTGTCTCTCTTCTCCCACCACTGTCGACTTCAAAAGTTAAAAATAAGAGCAATTATTATTGCATCATAGTGTAGTAAAGTTTGATAAAAGTCACAAGCCCTAAAAAGTAGTAAAGTTCAAGTTCTTTTTGAATAGATGTAAGTGAAATGTCTTTACACGAATTCTAGACTACTGGGTTGTAGCAAAAGTGTCTGACTTTGCGCAGGAAATTAAAGAATAAGATAATAATGGGAACAAACGTATTGCTGGGATGAAGGATTCAGTGATATATACTTAAAGGCCATGGAAACCGGTCTTTTCAAAATCCGATCCCTTTGATTATTCACTGGAGCGTGAAAGAAAGAAACAGAAGGGATACTCAGCATGTTAGATTTTTCAACTCTGTTAGTGAAAAGATACATATTTTTTATGTATCGATATGGTTTTCACCTCACATAAGAATTTGCAATAGACTATTGCTATTTTTTCAGCCTCCTGATGTAGTCTTATTTACTTTCATGTTAAGCTGTATTGATATAGACTCTGCAACTAAACAGTTTTCCCACTGCTTGAAATTTTGTCGGATGTGATCTATTTGGCATATTTTAGTTTTTAAAAAAAATAAGGAAAAAAAATTTTCTTTCAGCATACCTCACGCGCTTGAATCTGCAATAAATGCGGAGCTATCAACTCTCTTAATAGCCCCATGGAAATGACTTAGCTCTCTATATTGCTACCCATACGAAAATCTGCCCCACCCAAATGAAGTACGATGTCAGTGGCGATAATTAGGTATAACTTCATTTTACTAAATATATATGAATGTTGTCACAGTAGCTGATATACTCTGGCTTTCTCATAATAAAAAATCACTGATGCCTTATTCAAATGTTCACGAATTTAGCAAATTTAGCTCTGTTTCATTCATTATTGAACTTTTTTTTTATGTAGTTTGTCAGAACAATATTTATTTTAAAAATTCCTAATTGGAATATATCTCACGCTGCTATGCGATGCCCCATGTTTCTAGCTTTTGTAAAAAGAATGGATTTGGAGTCTGGGCAGTACTCAGAGAACCCAAAATGATATTTGTGTCACTAAGTCTTATATTAGTCTGTCTCGCAGTGCACTTAAGATCTTCTGCGCCTCTCTCCTGAAAAGCATTAAATTATATTCTTCCGCATCATTACTTTAATTCCGTTTTTCCTGGTATCCGCAGGACAAACTTTATGTAGAAATTAAATTTCAATCTTTGAAATTCCCTCGTATCCACACTGGCAATATAAAACAAATGCGGCTTTTATGGCATGGTTAAATGGATCCATCTTTAGCTGTTTAAATCATTGGATAAGTGAAAAAACACAAACGCACAAATTATCTGTACCTAAAAAGGATCTACATCTGATGTACTTACTCCACATCTATATCTAATCGCGACAATTTAAAAAAAAACTTGATGGAGTCTAGCTTAAGAACCTATATCGACAGCTGCTGAGTTCTAGAAAAATGTGTGTGCGAAAGGTTTACCAACACTTTGTTTTAATGTCGCCTTCTACGCATAGCTGTATTTTGTTGTCTTTCATATTTTTGTCATTATCGTAAGCAGAAATTAAAGCTGTTGTGGAAAAAGCTTTTCTTGTTTGTGAATTTGCTTTGACTTTAACTCACCACGTGTGACGCAATGGTATATTGTATTTCCATTAAAAAAAGAACCCTCTTCGACGATCAGTTTAAAAGGATTTAGCGGAGAAATGTCTCGCGTTAGCCTCTTAAAATGAAAATTAATGTGAGCTTTCATTTCTATCGATCAGCTGTTGTAGCAGAGAACTAAAATGCTTTGCACCAGGTGAATGGAGAATGGATCTGTCCTCAGTTCGGGCGAACAAACTTACATCTGCTCACATGTGTCCGCCCACCAACGTCTTTTAAGGCGATGAAAGGAAAGGCAGCACGCAAAACAAAGGCAAGCTACACGATGACGATTGTCGACAAAATAGTGGGGACCCTACTACCCAAACTCCTCCCTTATCTGTAACTCATCTATACACTATTAGGTGATCAAAGACTTTTTTTTTTAGCTTATAAAGGACCATGCGCTTATGGGAAGCTCGAAACTTCGACAAAAAGATCTCTGCAAATCAATGTCCATGCGAAATTTCTATACTACTCAGTGTATCAAAAAGACCGCCTTGGTTCAGACATTTCGCTTAATGGGAGCTAAAGAAAAAAATTTTAAGACAACGGTGTAGTCCAAATCCTCTTTCTCACTCTTCGCTCATTTTTGTCTTACCTTGACATCATCAGATATTTTATGTAGGCCTATGCAATAATCCTATTTGATCCTTTCTCCCGGTTTTGCTTTCATGGCGGTCATTTGTTGAATTATGATAATATACAAAGAAATGATTGCGAAATATATTGTACCCTATTAAAAAGCCTTCTTGTGATAAGCTAAGTCACTTGATTGCCCAAGTTGTTTTATAAAACTTCAACTTCGTAATTCTAAGGTATGTGCACTCAAACGGGCTCAGCTTAACATACTGGATAAAATTAAAATATACTCTTTCTCACTTTTAAATGTACTATTGATTAATGGTATTAATTTAATCGATTGCCATCTTTACTACTTTAGGTGGCCCAATGACTGGCACGCCCGCTCTGAAATCTATTCAGACCTTTTTGTAGTGAGTTCGAAGAAGATGCCTTGACCCGTCTTAAGCATAAAAGTCTGAGACCCCACCTAATAGTTAAGGGCTAAACAAAAAAAATAAACACATAGTCCTGTTTACTTCAAGGAATATTTGCATAACGTGCATTAAAAAAAATTGGGGTATGTTTTGTTTTTCTTGCTCATTATTATTTCTTTACATAAGATTAATAGATTTTCCTTTATTTGTCCCATCCATGTTATGTCACTTATTTTCTGAATGCAGGCCGCGATTTCTCTCTCAATGGATGCAATTGACTGCATTGGTTATATTTCGAATTTGAATGGAATTTATCAATTTATCAGTGGTTTTTTTTTTTGGCTCGATCCTCTTCAAGTTCATGTCTTGCCTCTGTGCTTGACGGTTTTATTTTCTTTTGCTACACGTACTACCAAGGAAACCTGTACTCCTACATTATTTGTGAGACTTGGTATATTAAAAGCTCTGTTTCATGTAATGTTAAATCACATACGACCTTGTTCATTTTGACAGGAAGAATCAAAACCCGAATTTTCCTGGTTGCGATCAATTCACGCAGGAAATGTTTAAGCCTGAGCTGTGAAAAACAAAATAAGTCAAATGCCCGAAACGATAGCTTGGAGGAAATGCTCGCTCGCTGTCCAATTACAAAAAACTTCCATACATAAAAGCGCAAACACTTCATAAGAGAACATTTCCTTACTATTTAATTAGATTTTCAGGGAAGTAAAAAAAAAAAACAAAAACATTTCAGATTTCTGAAATGTAATTTTATATGTATGTATATATGTATGTATATATATATATATATATATATAATATTATATGTATATCATTAAATATTTATATGCATATATAATAATATACATATGTTTTATATAATGACATACAACTAGTAAAAAAAATTCACTTAAAGAGATAGACAAGGGGGGAGAGAGACAGAGAGAAAGAGAGTGAGTTAGAGAGAAAGAGAGAGAGAGAGAGAGAGAGAGAGAGAGAGAGAGAGAGAGAGAGAGAGAAATTACAGACTAATAAAAAGGTACTAGAGAAAATCATGAATAAAAAAACCACATAAGATTTTAAAAAAATGGACAGATAGCCAGAAACACAAGTTACTGTGCAGATAACGGTTAGAGATAATTTATGAGTTAAAAGGAGCGAACAAACCGGTAGAGAAGCAGACAGATACAATTTGAAAAACCGCTTTACTAATTAAAACTTGGGTCGCAAAATGAACAGGAACCGCTGCAACCTTTCAGACACACTGCACCGAGTTGACTGCAAAGGTTTTTAAAAAAGATACCTGGCTCAAAACCACTTGCTTTCTCAATTTTCATCTCGAAAGGCTAAGATTTCTGTGTCGCTCCCGAGGTTATTCGGTGCGCCTGTATGCTTGCAAGTGACAGATTTATGAGGAGTGACTGATGGACATCTTTCTTCATCCCCGCTGAACCCAGTACCTTGAGTGCTAATAGATTTGCCCACCCCATAATCCTCTTCCAGCTACGCTTTCTGTTTGTTCGTCGTCCCTGATTTCCTCGGTGACAAGGGCGGCAGTAAAAGAATTTAATGATAAAAACAATGATGACGACGATGGCGAAGAGAATAAAAATGTGTTTTGATGTTTTTTATTGCATGCAATATTCGGGTAGTTATAGTCTTTTTTACGTT
>BLXT01003625.1:651725-663584 GCA_019648995.1 Plakobranchus ocellatus
CCCCCCCCCCCCCAAAAAAAAAGCCTAATACAAAAAAATTATATTACATTCAACCACACAAAATATGTGTAGAATACAACCACACAGTGTTTGCAAATTTTTAAAATTTTTTTTTTTCCAATTAATAAACGAAACAAAATGGAAGAAAATCTGCACCAACTGAATGACTGTAAATCATTATATTTTATAGATTACTCTAAAATTAATCCACATTAAAACAAATATGAAACTAAGTAAAATCTTTGTGCATGATACAATCATCTTCATAATGTTTTAAAGATCTATGACGGGAATAAAAAAACATTTACAAACTCATGCAGTTTGGATTAGAAAAAAAAAAAACAGCCTTGCTGAAGAACAGACAAGACTTAATAAGTACACAAAAAAAAAAAGAAATAAAAAAAAAAAAGGAATATATGTTGAAAGCGATATCGCAATTCCAAAGTACTCCACCTTTTGTTTTAATCAATAAAAGCAGTGCCACTTTTGATCTATTTTTTTTTTTAAACAATAGTTAAGATAATTATGTTTTTTTGTGTGGTGGTTTCAGAACAGCCTTAGGGCTTTAATGCAGTGAAATCTTACTCACAAAATAAGTTTCGTAATGAACATTTTCCATGTTCTTCTTTCACAACATCAGGTAAATTCTGTCTGATTTACACAATTGTAATACATTTTTATTTTTTCAAACCAAAAATAATTCTTAATTATTGATATATTTACAATTGAATATTTATCAGTAAAATTATGATGCTGATTTCATTCAAATCCTAAAAAATTAACTTTCTGATGTTTCAAATTATTTTAAGTTCTCCAATTGCTTTTGCTTTTTGCTTCATTAATCATCCTGATTAATTGAGTTTCCTTATCAAAAAGGTATAACTTGTATTTAAAAGGAAAGAAAAAAAAAAATGAATATAATCCATGAGTCAAGGAAAACTTGCAAATTGTTGCTGGAAAATACCATGAGGTCTTAGTTGTTTTACATGACAAACACCTTATAATAAGTTACAAGCAAAGGGTTGTGTGGTGTCCCAGAATTAGTTGTTTTACATGACAAAGACCTTGTAATAAGTAACAAGCAAAGGGTTGTGTGCTGTCCCAGAATTTGTTGCTTATTTAAATGATATGGAATAAAGCTAGAAGTTCAGCTTCTTCCAAAAAAAAATTTTTTTTTCAAAATTTAGATCTAAAATGTTTTCTCTTTAATCTGTTTGGAAATACAAATATATGCTCATTTTTTAAATAAATCTGATTTTATCATGAAATATGACCAAAAAAAAAAAAACAACAAAAAAAAAAAAAAATGAACAAGTTGCCTGCAAGGAAATTGAAACATCACAATTTATCACTTAAGGGGATTCCAGAAATGTGGACTATACTGTACTCATGTAGCAAAGAACAAAACCTAGATAATATTGTTATTGTCATACAATTTAAAGAAATATTTATGACTATGAGAATCAAACATAAAATGTTAAAAAACACATGCACACATTGGTGGGATACAATTCATTTACCTGCTTCCAGTTCACACTATTGCACATAGGGAGATAGCTTTTTGTATGGCAAATCAAGTTTGACAATTTCCTGATTACTATGAATGGCAGAAACATTTATTCCCCTTTCTATAACAAGAAGAATTCTGAGAGTGAAACAAATTAAATGTTCATCATAAACTGTTTTTAAAAAAAAAGGTGACAAAAAATAAAGGAAATATATGAAGAGTTTTTTGAAAAACATGAAACAAAAACTAAAAATTACAGTCACCATCACAAAAAGCCACCAAAAACGCACTGCAAAGAGAGAGAGAGAGAGAGAGAGAGAGAGAGATTAAAAAAAAAAGATTTTGATAAACTCCAAGGAGATTTTCATTAGGGTAATACTTATTCAAAATGTTTATGCCTGTGAATGGAGAAAGAAAGTCATCTGTGAACTTCTCCAAGTTTCCCCATCTCTTCTTCGCATAAAAAAAGGAGAAGAAAATTGGCTAAGCCTAAAACAGATAGTCAAAGTAAGTCATTTCCTAAGGTTAGTGAAAGGAATGTGCAACGGGCATTTGAAATACAACTGCTGACAAGTGTTTCAGTGGCCTTCTGTGCAGAATTTGTCACTCTTTTGCATTAAAGAACCAGGTGTGAAAAAATTGAAGCCGTCTGTAACACGGACACATAAACACAAATTGCAGCTGGGATCATTTGTAGTTGGTGTGCCAGAGACTTTTACGTAATTTTGCCGCAGCGAGCCTTGGTGTCACCAGATTTCTCACTTCATTTACAGGCTGAATTTTGACAGAAAACAGCTCTGCCTCTGAATCTGATATGGCAAAGAAGACACAAGCCTACAAATGGAGTGTGAGAGGCAAACACACAAAGAATAACTGCATGATGGCCTCTGATTAACATTGCGTTCACAATACGAAAGCCTAACTTTATATTAGGTAGACACCAGGCAGATGCCTTTCCATGGTTTCTAGTCTGAGAAGAATTTGACTAATAAGTCAAATCTCTATGTATTGACCTCCTAACGAACAACAATTACCTAGATGTTGACAGATCTTTTTTTTTAATCCAAATTTATTTTCAAATTCAGACGCAAAGAGTTACTGGACACTTTAAAATCCAAGGAGAAAAGCCAATTTTGAGACGATGCCTTGGCTAAGTTTAGGTCTTCAAGTAAATCTGGTGATTTTGAGCATTTTTTAATTTTTCCATAAAGGTAATTTATTTGTTAGAGCCTGTCATTTATTAATTTATTTTTTCTTATTAACAGAATTTATCTCACTCTGTCAGAAAGCCAAAACTGATAGACTGATCTCATTTTGTCCTCTAAACATATACAATCTATTATAGATCAAATTCTTCCTTTTCAGACATTTGGATTTGACATAAAACACTCTTTTTTTTGTGATTAAAAATATTTGTTCGTTTTTTTGTTTTTTTTACTTTTAAATAAAACAAAAATGGATTTTTCTTCTTTTGAGTTTGCAACCTACAAGTAACATTCACAAAAATAATAATGTAAGGAAACTAAAATGAATATTGAAAATAATCTTTTTCCTATTGATTTCAATCTTTTTTTCTTTAATTGATCAATAACAGTTGTTGTACAATCTTAAAAATAAAATTTGCATATCTTTATCTTACAATCTTTTGAAAAGTAAATTTCAGCATATAAATTAACATCAATTATAAAAAAAAGGAGATATATCACTTTTCTCAAGTCTTTAAAAATTTGAATAACCTCCTTTGAAAAAAAAAAAAGATAAAATAGTGATTTTAAGTGTAAGATTCAACCCAAAATGGGCCTATTTCAGAATTACGTGTCGGGTGGTTCTAATCTCAAGTATAAAAACTTTTCAGAAATTTATATGCCCAGATTAAGACAGCCCATAAAAAATTGGAATGTTTGCATTTGAAGCATATAGATTTGAAATTATTGTACGATTATCAAAGATCATGTGAATAGCATGATCATTATAATAAAAAAAAAGTATATAACAATAACGACAAAAACGAAAGATTTTGGAGTACACTTTCATTGTATGATCTACAGAAATATTAATTACTTCGAATCCTTAGTAAACTTTTTGTGCCTCAATAAGTTAATAAAAAAAATATTTTCCCTCACAGGACATGGCATGTCTCATTTATTTTCCCCCATCATGTTAAATCTCTGTTTGTTTGAAAAAATTGTCCCTTTTTATATCAAAATATTCACATCAAGCCATTGAACTACTAAAAATACACATGAAAAAAGATGAAGGTAAAGACTTAACTAATGCTAGCTCTTTACAGCTATGAGAATGATGAGGAGGAGAATAATTATCACAGCAAGAACTAAGATTATCATCATCTTGCGATTCTTCTTCTGATATTTCTCTGCTTTCTGAAGTTGAACCAAACCTTTCTCTGTGGACGTAGCAGCATTGTCAATGTTGTAGTCAATGCGGTCAAGAATAGTGCCCTTGATAAAAAAGACGAAATGGATGAATGTTACTTTGGAAATTTTATCCGAAAAGACTGAATACATATTTGATAGTGAAAACATAATAAGCTAAGCCCCCTTGTTTAAACCTTTTCATAAAATAACTCACAAGACTTACGCATTTTAGAAATTGTTACACCAAGCTAAAAAAGCATTGACAAAGTGCTCTTGAGATATGGCAAAGTCAAATGGCTAAGATAAAAAAAAAAAACAAAAACAACCTGCATGTACAAGACAGGTTTAAAGAAATGCCATTCACACTTATGCTGATATGATGCAGTGTACATTAAATGTAAGGACAAAAAAAAAAAAAAACTGAGAAAGAAAATGTCTTTCAACACTTAAAATCTGAGGTGGCGTCATATCTTTCGAATGAGTTCATTGCTTACAAGTGAGCACATATGCACATCCCTATGTGCTGAACACAAGCATCAATGGTATAAATTTGGATATATTTGACCACAATAACATACAGCATTGTGTTTCGTTTCTCCAGATATGTTTGAGTTTAGTCAATACGGCTGTGATCTGGGCTATCTTGGAGAGGATTTCTGGCTTGGATTCATCATCTGAAATAATTGATCCCAAGTATTTGAAAATTGCGACTTTAATTTTGTTTGTGAACTTGCCGTTGGTCATGATTTTTTGTTTTTTTCAGAACGTATTTCCATGCCATGTTGATGAGCTTTTTTGTAGATGGTTTCCCAAGTTGACAAGATTGTGCCCATAGTTGCCCTAAAAGCTGAATGTCAGACTTTGTTGAGAGCCTTTTTGAAGTCAATGAAGACATGGATGGTAAAGTTCCTGTTGGTGTTGGAGATATTTTTCCATAATTAATCTGATGATAAAGATCTGTTCTGAGGTACTGATCTGAAGCCTGCTTGCTCCTCAGTGAAAATTTGCTCTGCTTGTGGTTTGAGCCTATTGAGGATTATTTTCAGCATTACTCTGCTTGGGTGACTGATGAGGCTGATGGTTCAATAATTTTGACATAATTGTCAATTGCCTTTCTTTGGTAGCGTAATCACTAGTGGCTGAGTGGTTTTTGCCATTCTCCTGTTTAACCCCCAAACTTTGTTACAGATCTCGTGGAGCATATCTATTGCTTTTTTTCCTCCTGCTTTAACTAATTCTCATGGAATATTATAAAGATCTGCCGATTTTCCCCAGTTTCAGGGATTTATCTGAAAGACGATTTCTTTCTTTAATATGATGTGTTTAGCAGAGCCTGGCGATTGAAGAACCTTCAGAACACTTGCGTCTCCTGAGACTTTATGGGAGTATAACTGAGTAATATTCTGTCCACCTCTCCATTATATTTGTTCCTCTGAGAGACATTTTCCTTTTTTTGTTCTAGATTATGCAATCTCTAGTAATGTCAATCTTTCTATGCGCTTTAGAGTCCTGGACCCTCACGATAGATACTGAGAGGAGAATAAAAACAGTTGAAATGAGATGCTTCTGCAAACTACTCAACATCTCATACATGGACCTCATCACCAATGAAGAGATCAAACGATGCATCCAAAGTGCTCTCGGACCGTACCCCAACCTCCTAACATTATTCAAACAAGAAAAAACTCCATTGGTACGGCCACGTCACCTGCTCCTCCGGCCTTGCTTCAATTATTCTGCAAGGCACTGTACAAGGTGAATGACAAAGAGACAGACAAAGAAAAAGATAGGAGACAACATGGAAGTGAGAAAGACACAGAGGAGAGCAAAGAGTTGGGAAAGAATGCAGGAAACTCATTGCTATCACCCTGAATCATCCCAAACGAATGAAAATGAATATCATGGTGATGATAATGATGAACACAGAGCACTGTGCAATGTTAATAAATGAAAGATGACTTGGTATGCTTGCTGGGCAAGCTGAATTAATATGGAATTAAATATACAAAACAAAAATCTGATGATTGGGCCATATTGATAATGCATATTGAAGAATTTTTTGCGGGCGAAAAAAGAATGTCAGCTGGTTTGAAATGGTCATCAGAAAAGAAACAAGATGAATACAAGCTTCTTGACAGCATCCAAGCAAATCCCATAAAGATGCTTTCCTCTGTTTCCACATTATACTGATATATTAGAGCTTAGCTAGCTTACTAGTCTTATTTCTTTCATTTCCTTATCTTACATTATTAATAGTCACTGATAACACTAAAATGGTCCCAGTTGTTGAACCCACACACACACAAATACGCACAAAACAAATAAATACAAACACCCTTATGTCTGTCTTCTTTTGCCCATAACATAAATTCTCTCAACTCAAAATCTGTCTTAAAAATTTAAAGATTTCAACGAGCATCAAAGTGATAATTCAAAAAAGGTTTACAGAAATATCGACAAGAAAATTTACAATGTAATTTTAAATTTAATATCAGAAGATAAGCATGAAAGAAACGATTAGTGTTATGAACACAAGTTTTTTTAGAGAGTGTTGCAGCAGTATGTAGAGATAACTCCTTTTTTATTTATAACCTCTCCAATCAAACTTATCTATCATATAAATTTCTATTAACTCGAAATATAAAAAGTAATTCCTTCACATCTTACCATGATATATTCCTCATAAAATCTGACAAAAAATGAAAATAACTTACTTGATCAACAATCATTGATGAAAGGTCTTTAAAGATGTCGTTAAGATCAGTTATGGACCTGACTATGGATGCAACCTCCTTTTCTCTGTGTTGCACAAATGAAGTATTGTCTTCTACAAGTTGCATCTGAGCTGACGTAAAACCCTGGTTTAAAGAAAAACAAAGTTTACTTAAATAAATAAAATGTGAAGGAGAAACAGACAGAGCAACCCTTGAAATAAAGGTAAATATTGTCAGTTAAGTCAACATCAAGCAGCCATTTTATTAAAAGAAAAAAAGGAATTAGGGAAAGAAATCAGGAAATAACTGACAGTGATAGAAAAGAGGTGTGAAGGAAAAGCTCATGAAAATTTTGTACTAAAATGTTTGGGTGAGACAAAATGACAACTATACAGAAACCAATAAAGATCAGGCATGTGGAGACTATAATATCAAGGCAGCAGTTGTACATACATTGTGTGTAGATCAAAATGTTTTATTGTAATCAAGGATATCACCAGGAAATTATTAAGAAGCGTGAAAACAATTGATAGCTTGCTCTTTACTTTGTTATGTAGTTAAACGCAGATGCTTTCAGAGATAGTTACAAAAGGAGAGATATAAGAAAAGGTGCGAATCTGATAAAACTTTCCTTTTTTATAGTTATACCATAAAAAAAAAAATGAATAGTCAATAAAACAAAATATTTGATCAACTTACTGCATTGATTTGGACATTATTGCTTGTTGAACGAGGTCTGGGGCACAAAATAAAAATACCTGAAATAGTCATTACAAGGAAAAACAAACTCACTTTATCATATGTGATATCTGGTTCTTCACTGATGCCATCAAACAAATTGGCGTCTGAGTTGAGGTTTGTACCAAAATACTGCTGAGATCTTTCTTCCCTACTTTTAATTTCTGTCACAAAGAGAAGGAAAAGTGCAAACATAATATATAAAAACAAATATAGCAAACATGCATGGAAAAATAACTCTCTATCTCTTTCTTTGATCAAGTCATTTAGCAAATAAAACATACATAACAGGAAAACAATAATGATCATAGATCATAAGCAAAGAAAGACAAAATGTGGAATTGAAAATAATGGCCTAAAAATTATTTTGAAAAAAAAAATGAACAGATTTATCACAGGAACGAAGCCAGATTAGAGTTACAGGGAAAACTTAGATCACAAAAGATCTTGTGATTTTGACCAATAGATAATTTTGGAGTGAATAGTAAGATTGACATTAGATTACTCACTTCTAAGATACACGGACTGACTCTTCCTGAAGTTAATAGATAGTTCCTGCATAGTTCGAGCGACTGATGCCACAATGTTATGTGAAAGCTTTTGTTCATGACTAGAGCCACGTTGACTCTGGCTGTTAATTTGTTGCACCAAACGTTGACAATGAGAGAACATCTGTGAAATGAAAGAAAGAATAAAAAAAATAAATAAATAAAAATAACAGTGTGTCTAAAGGGACAGGAATGTCAACAAGCTTTATGTTATAACTAATCAGTTAGATTAGAATATCTTAAGAAAATAGACAATGATTAATAAAACAATGTTAGGATAATACCTGTTTTTAAAGCAAAATATTTTATTTAGATGTTGCACCAATACTGAAAATACCTGACTTTAATTATCATCTAATTGTGATCATACACATATTTGCTTCTTACTGAGGGCAGCAAACAATTTCCTAAGCTATATATATATATATATATAAACTCTTACTGTGCACTGGCAAATTTAATGGATGGTGGAAGTTTAAACCTACAACTATATTCTTCACCACTGCTCATTTAATGATATTACTTTAGTCCTGAGGATTTCATGCCTACTCAAGAACAATCAAAGCGAAGAGAAAAATCAAAACACTATCAGTTCATGACATATTTTTTGATAGTTTTTTAACTGGTAAATAGAATGCAAAACTGTAAAAAAATTAATAGCATTTGAGAGTTTGCAACATGAATATTGCATCAAGTGATGAGCCAAAACTGGTTCTTTTTACATTTTACTGAACACTGTAACCTACTTATCTAAAATATAAATAAAACCAGAAAACAGAGGTTAAAAGCAAAAAGATGTTTAAAACAGGGAAACAAATTAAAAGGTAATTCCAGTGTCAGTGATTTAGTGTTGATGAAATGTTCCTTATACCTGAGTGATTTGTTGAGTTCTTATCTCTATTTCATGTTCTTCATCCACACTGTCATCCATGGTTGGGCGATTCAGATGCTTGTCATGGAGTGAAGAAAGCTCTTTCACTACCAAGGATAATAATAATAAAAAAAAAAAGATATGTGATATATGCATCCACAAGGACCCCAAATTTAGGCACATATGCATACATGAAAATGAAGATATAGATTAAAATTAACAGAGATATATAAGCTATCCGAAGCAAGAAAGGAAGCTAATTCTTTCCCTCTTTTTTTTTAATCTTGTAAACAAAATCCATCTGTTTAGCATCCACAGGATCTGCACAAAGTGATTTTCACTCTTTGTTAACTTAAAAATAAATTACATAAATCCATTTTTTTTTTATAACAGATTGTGAAAGTACCATATCTTCAGTGCACTAGAAATATAGCATAATAAAACTCAAAGTTATGCCAAAATGCTCCAATAAGGTTTATTAAAAATATACTTCAATCAAATGGAAACTGGTATCCTAAAGAGAAGAAAAACTTACATTTTCTTTCATCTCTTAAAAAAAAAAGTGTTGTACCATTATGTTACCAACTGATGATATTATCAAGAAACTCCTTTATATAGTTGTTAAGTTTTCAATTTACACCAAGGAACTTCATCTTATAATGATGAAAAACAAAATTCAAATAAATTAAGAAAAAAAAAATGCTCCTTGATATTTACATCAACTTGAAAACTTACTTTTTTCTTTGAGCTTTGAAAACTCAAACTGGATTTCAGTAAGCTTATCAATCCTGAAAGGAAAGAAAAAAAAAAAGAAAAAGAATGAAGCCACCAATAAGCCCTTCCTCAAAATTAAAGTTTTGAAATAGAGGAAGCAATGACAAGTCATATCTTTTTGGACATTTAAGTAAAAAATGTCAATGAATGACATTTCAATGATGATGGTTTTTTTTTTATTGTTTTTGCTTTTTGAAAAAAAAAAAATTACAAATAATAAAAGAACTTCATTTTCCCGCTCATCTTTGAAATCCTATCAGAAATATTTTTTAAATCAAAGAGCCAAAGAGTCAATGTTTTGGAATACTATTCATTTAAAGGTTTCCTGCTTTAGAATCTGACTAACAGGCCCCAAGAACAAAATCAATCCCTGAAAACCATAACACACTGGTGATTACAATAACCTATCTATTGGTTATCAGCACTTAGAAATTCTTTCTCTCTATCATAAGGTAGTCATTAAGATGGCACGAAAGTCATATCCTGGAATGAAAATAGCAACAGTATTTGCAATGGTGGTGGTCTATCTTTATGCAGAAAAGAACAGTAATAGTCAGGAAGTTAGGTGCATGGGTTTAAATCTTGAAAAAATTATTTATTTTAATCAAAAGACTTTTAACAGCAAAGAAGTTCAAGAAAGTACAAAAATATTAACATGCAAATAAAATGTTTCAAGAGCCAAAATGACTCTCTTTTGGACTGAATTCTATAAATGTTTTTTCTGTTAATCAAGTTGAATTTTTAAAATTCTTACCAATGTGGGGGCAGAGTTCCAGTGCGGACTGATGCCAGGCCCACCTCTGGATCAAGATGTGCGCTTGACATAAGTGATGTGCGATCATCATGAGTCTGGAAAATGGATGGAATTTAAAGCAAAGTATAAGTGAAACCTTGTATAAAAAAAAGTGAAAGCACAAGATATAACAGCACAGAACTTGAAAAACAAAACACTAAATAACATCGAGTTCCCTTTTATGGAATAATTCAAAAACTATTTGAATAGACATTTTCTTCGTTTGATTTTCAGTAAAAATTATGAATTTAAAAAAAGCAATCGAAGACTTAATTTAAAAATAACATCTATTTAATTGCTTGCAATATGCATTCCCAATTACTTGCCCATTCCTAAATTTATGTGACTAGGCAAAATGTCACTCCTTGAATCTAGGATTAAAAAAAGAAAAAATGGAAATAAAAAGTTTTAAAAATTTACCAGTCAATTATTTTTGTCTATCTACAAACTATTATTGATTTTCTTGTAAAGTCTATTAAAGAAATCATCATGGATCAGATAAAAACAGTAAAATAAGTGGGCACAATTTGATCTCTGTAAAGTCTATTACTATTCTTGCACATAAACACAAAAACAGAAGAAGGCATTTCAAATTTGATACCCTTGTTCCAATCAATAAATAAAAGAAGAAACCTACACTTGTTTTCTCTTCATACAAAAACTAAGAAGAAATTTATAATTGATGTACAAAAGTTATAAAATTAGATGAATAAAGAACCAAACTACATACAGCAAATTTAATCTAGTGGAAGTAAGCTTAAAAAATATAATATTAATGAGGTATTGAATATTAAGAAGTCAATAGAATACTATAACCCATTTTATATTCAAATTCATCTTGGAATTGTAAATTTCAGTAATGGCATGAAAAATAATCTTTAACTATAAATCAAAATGCTTAAAAAAAAAAAAGCAATTCGACACCTGAATACCCCCCCCCCCCCCCCCCCCCCAAAAAAAAAACAAAAAAAAACACACTTACACATTACTCCTTTTTTTTACTAAGGACAATAGTCATGGTTTTGGAATGTTACTGATCCAAAGTTAAATAACTAAAATTATAAAGAGTCTGACTTTTTCCTTTAGTTTTAAATATAGTTAAAAGTTGAATTTTCAGTCTATACAAAACTAAATTGGAAAAAAAAAAATAGAAATTTGGTGAATGAGGTGTTAGAAAACTTTTTTTTTTTTTTGTGTGGATACTTTAAAGAAAAATACAAAAAAAAAGAGATCAAAACTGCTATAGACACCATCACAGCCACATAATCTCAGTGTTTTGTAACTTAATGTAATATCTATATGGGACATTGCTGGAAGCTCTGCACACAATCCCAGCAATTATCAGTTTCTCCATCTTACATTTTTGAGTTTGGAAACTAAGGGGAAAAAAAGTGCTCAAAGAGTAAATTCAAAACATAAAGCTTAGGCAGATACTTGATAAGATTTATAACAGAAAACAGTGAATTTACGAGGATGCAAGGAAACAGACTACCAGAGAACTTAATCACAGTGTGAATGTCCTTAAGAGAGAGTTATTTG
>BLXT01003625.1:676892-690835 GCA_019648995.1 Plakobranchus ocellatus
GGGGGGGGGAATGGAGAGATGAGGATGTTAGAAGGAGGTGGTGGTGGTAAGTGGGCAGCATTAAGTGGAATTCAAATATTTTAATATTGTTTTGATCCTTATCAACACCCATCGTCTCTGTGGTAGCCACCCTTTCCTATTGTCGCCATTTGTACCCTCCAGATGTATGTTAGTGCTCCAGTTTTGTTTATTTCAAAGTACCTGCATCATTTTAGCCCCTTTTATTTTCAAACAGTATGTAGAAATGGAGTAAAAGTCTGCATGAGGTAGAGCCTGATTATAAGGTGGTAAAGAAGAGAATGAAAAGTCAATTCCTATAATTATGTTTTCTCATGCTTTAGGAACAGTATTACCAGTTCAAGCAATTCATCCTTTTACAAACAAACCTCTCAGCCTGGTTGTAACAAATGAAAAGGAGATGTTTGAGAACAGAGACACAATGTTAGGTAAGAAAAGATTGAGGATGCCTCATATTGGAGCTTGTGAGTGTAAGGGAAAATATCATTTTCAAGCAGCTATTAAAGTGGTTGTGACTTTTTTCTATCTATATTCTAGGGTTATAAAAATCAAAGCCTTGATTGTAATTTTCAAATCTCTACACACATTCAGGAACTACATACACAGTATTTTGTTCATTTGACCTTAATTTTTCCATGTATTAAACTAAAAATACTTTATCATTACACATTAATTGATATGGGGGTACTTTAATGAACATTCTGTTTTGTGTGCTTTTATTTATTTATTTTATTTTTCTGGAAAAGCTAAAAAAGTTCTTGCTCTGAAATTTCTGATACTTATGTTTTTATTTAATATTTCAGCCATCCCTTCAATAAGTAAAAAAGCAAGATTAGTTGCAGATCAGTTAGGATTCTCATACCACGATGTCCTCAGTCATGAGGATAAAAAGTTGATTAATTCCAATGAGGTAAATCCAATTATTTTCATTCCTTGTTTTCTAACAGTTCATCTAGAACATAATGGTTAATTTTATCTTAAGTAATTCATAACTCAGCAATAGTATTTTTCAAATTTTAAGTGAATATTTGGCAGTTGCAAAACACCTAATGAATTGAGGAAAAGAGTTGGTTTTCAATCCTGTGAAAGTAGCATGTAAAAAGAAGGAATACGTGGTTTGCTGTTTTGATTTGAATTTATCAACTGCTATTTGATACAATGTTTAAAGCTTTTATTCATTTTGTATAACATATGAATACACAATCATATATATTCACATTAATTGTGGAACTAAGAAAATGAATCAAACATTGTCAAATACCTCCTTAACCCTCCCCAAATTTTTCCTTGTCAGAAATTTTCCACTTTCAATCTAGTTTCCTCAAGGTTTAAAGAATTTTTAGAAGTGTCGAAACTATGCAATTTGTTTAGCAATGTAGCCTTATATTAATGTTTGCATTATATTGGCTACCATTTTTTTTGCAAAAGGAATTGATAAGTTAAAACCATTTTTGTCATATTTTTATGGGAAATTTATGACATTTTCAGTTAAATGGTCTTCATAGGGAAGAAGCAGCAGTGAAAACTCAAGAAAAACTTATGGTGAGAAACTATGTAATAAAAACATTTTTTTTTTGTATTTCATTATCTTTTCAATATAGCAGGACTTGTCTCAAGAAATGTTATATGAATTGAAGAGGAAAACAAAGCATAGGAAATAATATATCAGCTAGAGGAAGAGTTGTATTTATAAGAATATAGAGATGAATTAAATAAATTTTATTGAATGAAGTTTTAAAAAATCTTTCTACTTTAAAACTGCTACAAAAATGATGTATATATTTTATACGGATGGCATCCTCTAGGAATAAGAGATTAATGGCCAGGAATAACTGTAATGGACAAAAGTATAGTTGTTAACTCAACTGTTTTACATTTTAGTTTTCTCATGTCCTTTTAAAGGAGCTTTGCAGTGTTTGCTAGCATTTAAAGTATATGGCTTTCATTTTCAAGAAAGAATAAACCTTTATCCACGATTGGCTTTTCCACAAATTGTCTCATTTGTGGTGATACAACACATATTGTTTGAAAGTAAAAAATCAAATACTAAGTTCATAGTATATATATAAATTGCCGCTATCCAACAACGTTTTATTGTGAGCAATATGTCTAACATATTTCCTTGGGCAAGGATTTAAACATTAGTCTTTCTTTTGTTGTCAAACTGTCCAGTTACTTTTAAAGCAAAAATGAATATTCTTCAGCATAGAAATGCCACTTTGTGAGGCAACCCATGATCCATTTTCCCATTTCATACTTTTTCGTTGTTTGATTAACATTGTGTGGTCATTGCTGTTTTATTTGTTATACTCTCATCTTGCTGGTAATCCAGTGAGCTTATAACTCAATCAAAGCACTCGACTTTTCCAAATAATCATTGATGCAGCCCGTGTAGTAGGATGCTTGAATTGCATCAAAGTTTTACCATAGCATTTTTATGTGAAATAATTTTCATTATAAAGTTTTTCAAACTGCAAATATTAAGCATGCTTATTGAAAGCCACTTTATTTAGAAATGAATATGCCAATATGATTATTGCAGGCTATGGGTGCTGGCGGTGAACCTGTCAGTGAAAGACTTAATGATTGGCTTATTTCACGTCAGAGATACTGGGGTACACCCATTCCTATCATCCATTGTGATAATTGTGGGGTAAGCACTTCATAGATAATCACTCATTTTAGCAGTCAACAAAGCATTGAATTTTTTTTTTTTTATTTGAGATATAAAAAAAATTTAGAATAATAACTTGATTAATTGGAACAAAAAATGATGTGGGAAGAAAGAGAAGAAAATGCAGATCAATTTTCACAGTTTTGAATTTAAAAAAAGGGTTGAGGCACTTAAAAATCGTTTGGTTTTTGTTCTGGGCTTTAGAAAACAACTTGAATATAAATCATATCAAAACTCTGTTCAAACAGATAATTAAATTAGAAAGGGTTCTCTACTTTTGCAAAAGTTATTTGACATGTAAAAATAACAAAGTCATTTCTGTTTCTTTTTATATTAAACTTGCATCCCAAATTTTGCACTTGATAACTCTTGTTTAGAAATGTAGCAGTTTAAAAAAACGAAACTCGGTGTTTCTCTAAAATTTTGCACTGATTTTAAATTAACAGATATTTGCCATTGCCATGGGGGACCATATTATATAACAATCACAATGAAGCCCACTCATTTCAAGAAACATTTACTGGTACGTTACACTAAGTGTTGCTGTTGTTATAGATCCTGCTAGACATAAAGCATGCTTTAAGCAATTCTCCAACATTTTCAATTTCAGGCTGTCCCTGTTCCTTACAAGGACCTTCCTGTAGAGCTGCCAGATGTCAAAATTATCAGCACTAAAGGTGGCCAATCTCCTTTGGCTGAGAATGAGAAATGGCTTCATACAGCATGTCCAAAGTAACTATTATTTTCTCTGTAAAATAATGGGCAATGTTGCCACAAGAAAAATATTTTTGAAGCACTTACAAGTATAATGATATGATAATGAATGAGATGAATATTTGAAACATATGACTTATTCAAAGGATGTTGAACATGGAGCATCAAACAATATCTTTATCTTCATCACAATTTTCTTTATCCAGCTGTTTAATAATAGCTGCAAGTATTGAGGCAAAGATATATGGGAAGAATAATGTACATACACTAAATTACATTTTTTATATTACTGTTATAGGTTAAAGAATATAATATATATTAGATTTCTGGGGGTTGCAGGTGCATGGCTGGAATGCAAATATTTGCAAAAGTTGTATAGAATAGTTATAGGTAAAGTTGGAAATATGAAAAGGTTAATAAAAAGAAAAAAGAACCAAAAAAAATGTAAACCCGACAAAGAGAGAAAATACAACGTAAAAAATCAGGGAAAGAAAACATTGAAAGAAACTGTGTATGAAGTAATGAAAATGGTTTTTGCTACATTGTAAAGTCATTTTAATTCATGTCATTATACTTTAAAAAATGAACTATAAACTATTGAAAGCTGTATTAAGAAATTAAGACATTGGAATCAGGTAACAAAAAGTTTGTATTAGAATAAGCAATATTACATGAAGGCTTTTAACAAAGAACAACTAAGGCAACAAATCACATTATCAGGAGAGATGGAAACATGAACTATAAAAAAGGAAAACAAAAAGCGGGAGCAGAAAGGTTAACTTTTTAAGCCCATATTCTCTCAAGACTTTTGAGCAGACGAGCAAGTACTTGATAACTATATAATACAAAAGATTCTGTACATAATGTACCAATGCATGAACCAATATGTTTTTCTCAGTATCCAAAGTTTCAAATTCACAACTCTTTTTAAGCAAACATTTAAAGATTATTGTTCGTTTCTATATATTGTTTTTAAATTTGTTTCTTGTGTGACATGATTTTAAATGTTGTTTTTTTCTGCATGATTGTAAATCAAGAAAGATTGAGCTTTCTTACTTAAAAAAACATCATTCAAAAGGAAAAAAAAAGGGAAATAAGTCAAAGAAAATTAAAGTTTACTGCTCTTGTGACTTTTTTTTTAGAATGGTAGTGAGAAAGTAGTTTCATCTTCAACAAACTTTTGATTTTAGTGGATTCAAAATATGGCATTGAGTTAAACAAATACTATATTTCTCTGAACTATTTTATATCTGTAGTTACATTTTAAATCAAACTTGGACTTTGGGACCTATTTGCTGTTATTGCAAAAGAAACATTTGTATTTTTTTTTTTCCAGAGAACAACTAAAATATAAAAATTTTTTGGACAGATTGTCCCACTTAAACTTTTTTACGATTTGATATTTTTTCAATGTGAGCTTTAAAAATATTTTAGAAATTATATATCAGAGTGAGTGATTTCAATCTGTGACATTTTTACTCTCAAAGGATTTAACAATGATATAACTTGTGCCTTATTCTATGTTACAAAAGCAGTGCTGGTGAAAGCTTAAGGAGACCTATAAAGAATATATTAGGATGGAATTGTATATCTTTCTTTTATTTAGCATACATTTTTTGCTCTATCATGGCATTAAATTTAGTAGCCAATTAAGAGTATTGAGGTATCCCTTTGTAATTAATGCAAAGATTTTCCTTTAACAAGCTAATGAACTTTATGCAATGTCTTTACATATTATATTAGATGTAGTGCCTCAGCAAAGCGGGAGACTGACACGATGGACACATTTGTGGATTCTACTTGGTACTTTCTGCGTTATCTTGACACACACAACCAAGAGCTACCCTTTGACCCTGCCTTGGCAAAGAAGTACATGCCTGTTGACCTTTATGTTGGAGGAAAA
This sequence comes from Plakobranchus ocellatus, assembly GCA_019648995.1. Lineage (NCBI taxonomy): Eukaryota > Metazoa > Mollusca > Gastropoda > Plakobranchidae > Plakobranchus > Plakobranchus ocellatus. Next base: position 682,202 of record BLXT01003625.1, read on the forward strand.
GAACACGGTGAGACTTATCCAGCAAAAAAGATTGATTTTCTTTCTTTTTTAATAGTCATTGCCATGTATAAAGCAAGCAAGTTTTCAAAATTTTAAATACATAAAATGTTTAGATCAGAGAAAAATAAAACATTTTATTGAAAAGTCAACCATGGACGATTTAAGTATTATGCATTTTTAAGACACTTATCATAAGTATCAAGACATATAAATTATTCTGAGACTCCTCCAACATGATGACATAAACTGGATGTAAAAAAATGAAAATTTATTATAACTCTACCAATTATACCTATTCCTGTCTCAAACATCTCATTTTGAAGAGTCACTTCACATATTCTCCGAACCTACAAATACACAACAGGTCTTAAAAGTTACGATATGTAGAAATGAGCACAATTTTTCTGAATGTGGACAAACAAAAGCACAGCGTTTAAGAATTTAGAATTTTCAGCTCTGATTGTAATGAATATTTTTCACCTACTTTAAACATTTGGTGAACAGTACTTAAGTCAGCACAGTGCTGGGCTGTATAAACTATTTAAGGGTTGATCCACAGTCTATCTACTTAATTTATCGCCAACAATTTAGCAGTTGGTCTCATAAGGCTTGACAAAAATAAAGCGTAGCACCTCATAATGCCATATTGGTTTTTTATTGGTTTTCCTTTGCTCGTTTTTAGTGTCAGTATCTCTTTACTTTTTAAACACCTTTGTTACAGTATGTTATTAACTTCTGCTGAGTAATATGAGAAATGGACCTAAGATATCGAATGAAGATTTTAGAGTGATGAAAGAATCTACAATCAAAATCTATCCCAAGCACTCAAATAAAAAAGATCAATTATATTTGCTTTTTGTATAGGAATGTTTCTGGACATTTAAGAAGAGTGTGTTTTGTTATTAGTCTCTCATATATAGTTGGAAAACTTCATCGAAACTGTCATACAATTCGCAAACTCAAAAATATAGTAATAACCTTATCATCCTTTTCTTTTTTCAGCTGTGCTCCACCTCTACTTTGCACGCTTTGTTTGCCACTTCCTGAACAGTATTGGGCTCTTGCCTTACAGGGAACCTTTTTCCAACCTGTTAACCCAGGGTATGGTGAAGGGGCAAAGCTACAGGGTCAAGGAAACTGGAAAATACATTCCTGTAGATCAGGTTGATCTATCAGGTAAGTTAATTGTTTTTTCTATATAATTATTTATGTGCTTGTCTTTTTTAAAGACACGTGCAGCACCTAGAGAGAACAATCAGATGTTTGACCATCTCATTGTATAAAGACAAATCACAAACAGTAGCTTTACATCCAAATCACATTGTGCTACAAGTACCTGCTATGCCTCATTATCAGTATTTTTATGTACATTTTGGTGCTATTGCACTCTATGAAACGCATTTACTCACATCTTTTATCTCATATGAGTATTTTCACTGTTTGATTCTCATTCCTGAGAAATATGCTGGAAAAAAAAAATGTGCATCTTTGTCTTTCATTGACTCAAAGGAAAAAATAGATATGTTGAAGAAAAAGTAGAAATAAATTGAGTTCTAGACCCTATTATATATAGTGAGCTGATACATTGGTGCAAAATAGGGGAGCTAATTGTTTTGTGCTGTTATAGTCATAAAAAGAAAGAGAAAAGTCAAAAGAAGAACTGGGTTTTAAACAAAATACGATTTTTTCTATATTTTTTGTGTGTGTGTTTGTGCAAAGAAAAGATCAATAAACCTAAAATTGAACCCACTGAAATCTTGGATAGCCTTTCTTGCTGCAAGATAATTAGGGTATTACAGGTGAGTATTAATGCTCTTTTTTTCTTTTTCCAACCAGGCAAAAAACCAGTGGAAAAAAGCACAGGTGCAGAGCTTGTAACAGAGTATGAGAAGATGAGCAAAAGCAAATACAATGGTGTGGAACCAGAGGTATCTATTTTTAGTTATTAAAGTAATTCTTATATTTTACATATTTGTTTTATTGCAATACTTTCCCCTTGAAAAAGTTGTGCCTTAACTTTGAGTCTGTAATTTCCTTTATTGTATGTTAGTCTGAAACGTTTTGGAATGAAAGTCAATCAAAATCTCTAAAGTGAGGTTGAACGAAGCATTATTTTGTATAATGTGAATACCTGAAGATGAATTCACAAGGGTAGTATTTAAGAAAACACTTTTTGCTATCATCTTTCTTAAACGATGTTTTTATCTTCTTTCTCAAGGATGTTTTGAGAGAATTTGGTGTTGACTCAACTCGTCTGTGCATTGTTTCTAATGTTTCTCCTCATTCAGATAGAAATTGGTCTAATGAAGGTAAGCAAGAGTTGTTTTTGCTGGTTTTGGTTTTCTAGCTGTCACAAAGAGAGTTATAATCTGTAATCCCTTCGACGACAAGGTAGAAATCAGCTATAGACAATGACTGTAAAGAGTGTCCTTATTATTCAATACATAAGACAAACAGGCAAGATTTAAAATTCCAAACCTTAAGAATCTGGTGGCTCTACAGAGGTCTGTCTCTCAAATGACTGGTTACACTTTTTGGCCTACAAAAATAAAAACATTTCTATCATCAGGAAAGTTATAAGACGCTAAACAAATCTCAAGATCAAATCCATTTAAGGAAAAGAAAAAAATATCACCTTAAGTTTACTGACATCCAATTACGATCATGACACTCGCCAAATGAGATTTTTTTTTTATTTATGTAATTTCACCAAAGGGCTAGAAGTAGAGCTTGAGAGCTTTGCATTATAAAATTCTTTGAGGTATTTATATGAAAATAGAAATAGTGCAGCTAAGTAGAGATGTAGTTTTAGAACAATTTGCCCATAGGTTTTAATTTTATGGACTCTTATGCTTCAGAGTTCAAAGTAAATAGAGAAAATCTTTCATAAAATAGGTTTAGAAATGCATTACATTTAGACGCAAGATAAGATACTTTGAGTTTGTCATCATGGAGTTGCCCTTTCCCTCCTATCATTGAGGTTTTCCTTGCAAGGTTTTTCCCCAAATTTCTAGTGATTGCTGCATTTACACATACCAGTCTGTCTGTTGACCATGTTTTGTTTAGGATAGTTTGTTCACTGCTACCCTTTTCTATGAAATCTTCACTGCATGATCAGGAGAAGAAATCATGTGAAAAAAGGATAAAATAGATCAATGTTGTACTATCACTACAAAAAGACAAATCCAGTTTCTAGGACATTTGAATCAGCATTAATAACTTCAATCATTGCTGTTTTTTTTTTTTCGTTTTTTTTTAATACAAGGCAAAAAAGAGCTTGACAAGCAATGTTTTATTTACAAAATTCGAATGGATCTCCAGAAGGATAAGGCTTATTGAGAGCATCCAAGTTAAGTGGCAAAAGTAAAGTTTGATATATGCTTCAGATATGGCTCATAAAGAAAAGTGAGAGGTAAACTAACACTACACAATGTGAAATTATTATTCAATTTTTTTCTTTTTTTTTCAGTTCTTATTGTCAAATCTCTATACACCTTAGTGAGAATTTCTGTATCTGCAATATTTTATTTTTTTCCTGCACCTTGTCAGTTGAATGATTACATGAACATTAAAATTATGCAAATTAGTTGAGTAAACTGTGTTAAATTGAAGTTTTAAAGTTTTCAACTTTAAAATTGGAGACTAAGACTGTATTAGTACAAGCTTAACCACAGCGAATAAGAATACACTGGACCAGAACATTTTCCTACATACTGATGGACTTTTACAAACTTAGTGATGACTAATATGGTTACAGACTTTGTGATGTGCTAAAAAGTCCATTTAATTCAAATTCTAATAAATCAAGTTTTTATAACACTATGAATTAGTTTTTATTGTTCAAGCAATTAAAATGGAGTTTGATATAAGTGTATAAAGATAAGAATTTTGCATTTTTTTTTAACTGTTTGTTTGAAGGAACATTTTAAATTCTACTATTTATGTTCACTAAAATAGGTAAGAAGTTGCTGTATTTTGTGGGACTGAAAATCTGAAAGTATTCCACATGGTTTTAAGCTCTTCTAAAAATGAAAATATAGGTAGGATTTATTGTACTTCTTTGCCCTCAAGCACTTTTAAATTAGTTGGGCATTGTGTTGTTTCCGTCTTTTAAATTATAGTGTACAAGGGAGTCCTTACTTGGCAAGGCAAAGTATGGACCTTGGTTACTAGTTTCCACAACTGCAGAATTTTGGATGCCAGTACAGATGAGAAAGAACATGAAAACGAAATGAGGGATACCAAAGATTTTGAAATTTGGGAAAGCAAGATTGATGATATCCGCAACCATATAATCAACAATGTAAGTCACAGCAAATCCTTTGAGCTTTTATTGTTTCTATTATATTTTGTGATCTGAGAATTTTATGATTTAGCTCCTCCATCATGTTGGTGCTTCATGCTCTCACTCCCTATCAGGCTTCTTCTTTTATAGGTGCCCTACCTGACATAGATCATGTTTGTCTACTGTTCTCTGTTTACCACTCAAGGCTGTTGATGCTACAATTACCAGTTGCCAATCAGTTAAGACTTTCAATAAAAATTATTCTCTGTCTGTCTTTACTCCATTCATTTCAACCTTTCCAGTGATTGCTAAATTTTCTAAATTCTTGTTATTGGTAAAAAGTTGTAAGTGCCTCTGTCTTATGGTTTTTATTAATAATTGTATACTGTAAGTTTCTTTCAGTACAAATTCACTGAAGGTTACATTCTGCTGTACCTGGTGTTTTAACCAGTGTTATAAATTACAAAGATCTTCTGAGCTTGTACCATTGTCATGTATTGTAACACCTAAATGCAATATTTTTATTTATACAATTATTTATTGTCAGATCTATTCCTAAGTTATCTAATGATGTAACTTTTTGTTTTCTTTGTTGTAGCCTCTATTCTTTCTTAAGGATAATTGGCTCCTGTGGGTTTTTCTGTACTTCAGGTATTTTACCTTTTTCATCTTTGAACAGATCTTCAACATATTCTGACCAAAGGTTTAGTACTTCCTTCATTTACAATAATATTCTACCATCTTTTGATTTGATGCAGTCTATCTTTAGATTATTCTTATTTCCTGACTTTGTTGATTGTTCCTTTCTCTTTTTCCTACATTGGATTTTATCTTGTTTTTTTTTTTTTGTTTTATTTTTGTTTGGGTCTTTGTGTCTAGCATCTTCATTTTTTTTATTTGTGCCTTTCTTCCACTGAATCAAGTATTTCTTTGTTTATCCATTTCTTATCCTCTTTTTTATCCTCTGAGGTGTTGCTTAGGATCTCATATTTGTTTTACACAGGCAGAGCAATTTTATCTCTTACCTTTTTATCAGACTTTCATAGGTTCAGTTAGAATTTAGGATTGCCTGTGTATTTTTAAATAGACATTCAAATTAGCAACTATATTGGTCACTGTGGTTTGAACTTATTTTTTATTGGGTATTTTCTGAAAAAAAAAATTAAATTAAAAAGTAACATGAAACAAAGATGTAGCAAGCCAACTTCAGGACTCATAATGTAGTTGTTTTAACTGAATATAAGCCATACATTTTTTTTATGGTAGGAATGTTGCTCCAAATTCAAATAAAAATTTAGTATTGTCCTTTTGCTTAATCTTTTAAAAACCAGGGGTTTTTTATGCTACTTTAAAGGTCATATTTTACATTGTAATATTGTTTTTTCTTTTTGATTTGTAAGAAGATAAAAATCGCATCATTTGTCTTTGTACCTGTTGTCTTAGTAATGTGTAATTTTCTTTTTCCCTAACATAGGTGAACTTTCAGATGGATGTAACATTCCACATCAATTCGGCCATTTCCCGCTTACACTCATTTACATCATGGCTATCTGTGAGTGATTGATTACATTAAAAGCTGAAAATTAAAAAACTGTCTTACTGATATGATGTGATTAATTAAAAGCTGAAAATTAAAAAACTGTCTTACTGATATGATGTGATTAAAAGATAATGTCTGCTTTCACGACTAAAAACTAGTTGTGTTTAAAAGCAAAATGTTTACACTAATGAGCAATTTTGATATCTAGTGCTTAGGCTATAGCACTCAAATAAGAAAGCTTTGCAAAACCCAATTTTGAGGTCTTGGAATCTTTGTCTTGTAGTCTTTATTCTGTCTAGCCATCTGTATAACAAAGTAAAAGACTTGGGAGGAAATAATGTAAAGCAGAGATATGATTCTGCAGTGCAGAACTTTACCTCAGGGCTAGTAGTGTAAAAGAAAAAGAAGTCAAAAAGTATATAATTGATATGCACATGAGTTAGAGAAATGTAGAGTGTTTGAGCCTGTTGTCAAACAAAGAAAGGTCAGCTCATCATTTTTTTTTTGTTTTCTTTTTTGTTTATCAAATCATGAACATAAATACCAACCAGACAAACACACAGAATGGGTTATGTCATGAAGCTGAAGCTTAAGTAATAAAATTTATGCCTCAAACTTTGCTCTATGTTACTAAATAACTTTATCTTCAAAAGGTTGGGTTTTTTGGGGTTTTTTTTGCTTCCTCCATCATCTCCTCACTTGAAAGAGTTAAATCTTTTCTCCTTGAATCCTAAAAGAATTGTTTTTTTCTTTTCATATTTAATTGTATATTTCTCTTCACTGTTATTTACTAATAGTCCAAAAATATTTTGTCTTCATCACAAGACACAAAATAGAAATTACATATTACAATAATCTTTTTTATTGTAAAAAGGAGAGGTAATTTTTGTTACTTTATGATTAAATATGAGTGTATCAATTTTTTTTCATGGAACACTAGAAAAAAGAAAAACAAATTTGAAAAATCCAATTTTTTAGGATCAGTCCTAAAGTATTTACCTTCCTATGTAGTCGAAATCAAAAGATCTCTATTATATTTTATAAGACAATTTTGAAATGCATTGTGGATGCACTGAGGATTTTTTATTTCACTTTTTACTTCATGTTTTTTCACTGCAGAAAGTTCCCTTGGAGATTTCCAGAAACAGCAGAGCTTATGAACGAGCCCTGGGTGACCTACTTGTCATGATTAGTCCCATAGCCCCGCACTTTACTAGTGAATTATGGGTTGGCTTACGGTCATGCACTATGTATGATTCACATGACTGGGTGAGTTTGGTCTTATGAGGCAAACTGTATAATGAAATTAAAAGTTGTAGCAAGGTCTTTACCAGATAAATAACAAGATAATAATTAGATAACAATCTTGAAGATCCTCTTTTGTTTGTTTTTTTTTGTTTTTTTTGTTTTTTTTTTGTTATTTTCCTGCTCAGTTTCTATTTAATGAGCATTTCAGTTTGTTACACTTACAGATAAAGATATTTTCTTTTTCACACTATATTAAAAATATGGCAACTATTATTACCATTCTGTATATCTCTCTACGATGAGGATAAAGAGTCAATCAGCTTAGGACTTCAGCATTTGTTTAATTCTTTTTACTAGCCTTACTTTTATCAAGTAATTATGGAAAAAACTAAAACATAATAACCTAAGATATCTGATAAAAGAAAATACATTACATGGACAGCACATGTTTGGGACATCCAAGTCTATAGGACTGGTTTCAGGCTAAATTTGGACAGAGATCTCATTTTTATATTTTTTTCAACCCTATAGAAATATGTTACTTCTCCTCATCAAACTGCTTTTTTTGGACAGATTCCTAAAAATTTCAATTTTTTTTTTAGGCATGTGATGTATTAGATCAGAGATGGCCTCAACTCGATGATGACTTCATGATGCCTCTAACATATAGAGTAAGTGAGATAATCATAACCTAATTGTCCCAGATTACACACAAACACTTTCTTTCCTGTATATGATTTAAACAAAGAAAGTAAAAATATTGAACTCAAAATGACTTGATGCACTTTTGTACTGGGCACATTTATGTTCAATTTTTAGAATTGATCAACTTTTAAAAAAGGAAGTATGGCAGCTCTGCCTTTTGGAAGCACATAACAAAAATGGTTGTCTTGTGAATTTGATCATATGCAAGAGCTTATGTAGATTACGCTATAGTTTTGATGCACAAGAGTGTTTTGGGACTTGAAACTTTAAAATATGCTGCACAATTAACCTAAAATTGAGGCCTGTCTTAATATGAGCCAGATGCACAGGTATGCACAGGGTTATTTTGGAGTTTGAAGCTTCACAAATATGCAGAGCTCTGAATGTGAAACTGGCACAACTTGAGTCACGTCTCAATATGAGTCAATTGTCACATGTAAAAAAAAAAAAGTGGACTGGATGCCATGCTTTTTCCAAGCATTGGGTAACCAGGAGTAGGGTGCTGATTGTTCTTGGCATATGGCCCTCTGAGGTGCTTTTCACACCCCCTTTACTTTTGCTGGGTCATAAGGGATGGACACATGGGAGCAATGAAAAATTTTCTTGACCCGGACAGAGATTTCAAACCTCGGATTTGCCATATGGTAGTCAAGTGCCCTATCAGATGAACCACCACTCCCCCCCCTGTCACATGTACTTCTTGAGAATTTTTTTGTTTGTTTTAATAATTTAGATTTGTTCTTTTATCTGTTGTTTTTTTTTTTAAACATCAAAACTCAAATACAATGGCAAAATTTACAATATCAATTTTCGATCTTTGAAAGGGTATTTTTCATCACTCGTTCATTTTAGCATT
>BLXT01003625.1:691031-703598 GCA_019648995.1 Plakobranchus ocellatus
ATACAATGGCAAAATTTACAATATCAATTTTCGATCTTTGAAAGGGTCTTTTTCATCACTTGTTCATTTTAGCATTTTGCAATGTTTGACATAGACCTGAATCCAGTCCAGCTGAATCAGAAGTCACATTTTAAACATTTTTAATCACTGAACAGCCTAAAAATTCTTTTTATGACCTTTGGAATGATGAAAGTTTGATAAGGCTGATTTGATTCTGAGTCAAGATATTATGAGCCTCTTTAATTTTTGAACAACCTATTTAGAAAAAGTAAAATACAACTTAAAATTCACTTTTCTTATAAGTTTGATATGCGACATTGACTTATTAGAACATGTGTCAACATTTATGCTGAGATTTTAGGTATTTGTTTTCATTATCATTATGAAATAAATATAGTAAAAAATACAACCACCAGCTCAAACTTATGTGAGCAAATTTCAAGAACACAGTGCATGCATACAAACATTTTGCACTGAGGCTTTATCATGACAATAATCATACCAAATTTGCTTTTATCGTAGCAAAGAAGTCTGAGTTGGTGGATGTATTCTTTTACCATATTGATTTCATTTCCTTCAACTACCATTGCATCTTCAAGGTTCCTAAACTAATTTATTTATTTCTGGGAGTGCAGTATTTGTATGCTCTTTTTTATCACTATGAAAAAAATCATGAAGTTAAGCATTAAGATATTAAGTAGTATTATCTTATTTTCATCACCACACTTTTTAAAACTAATTTTAAGTCTAATGATATCAAAAGGCATGAAACAGAGATAGCTTTTAAATGTAGAAATGTCTAGAGTCATCACAAAATGAGATGTTTTGTGAATGGTAGAAGTGGACAGTTAAAGTTACAATTTTTAAGTAATTCTTAATTTTTAAGCCTTCAAGTTTTTTCAGAATTTTTGGAAGAGCTTGGCAGTCTTTGATATTATTTCATTATTTGATATCGTAGATTGATGCTCACTAGGAAACATAAAACATATATTTTCATGGCTGATTTTTCAGAAAAGTGTCTCATTTTGCGTTGATATCACACATATTATACGTTTATTACATGTCCTTTGGAAATTAATAAGAGCATTAGTTTTTCTTCAAGCATTAATTATTTCATTCTTTCTTCTCTTGGTCCAAAGATCAACAATGTTGATGTATCTGAGCTGGGTGTGCCATACAAAATGTTCAATCAACTGACCTCTGAGCTTGCCCTTTCATTGGTCCTCCAAGATCCATCTTTTTGTCAATTGGTTTCCCAGCCCACAAGCATTGAAAATTATCAACTCAAAATAGACAAAGGATTTAAGGCTCTTTTGTCCTTAAAAATTCCTGGTCTGGATGTAGGTATAGATAAAGCAGGCTCTTCGGCAGAGAAAAGCAAACAAGCAAAGAAGCTGGGCAAACAGAAAAAGAAGCTTAGGACTATGGAAATGGACATAAATAGCTGATTGTCACAATGTGGCTTCCACTGCAACCACTGTTAGATGCAAACAATGAACGACATTGTGACTGTCCCAAAGTTCAAAAGCAGGCCAGGTACTGCAAGTTGAAGTTTGGGATATTTAAGGACTTATGACAACATATATACTCAAATGCACCGGACAAACAAGCTCTTTTAAGTTAAATATGAGAATATGTTTATTGTTTACTCTTACTTGTCTATCTGTGTGCCTGAGTGTGGCATGTATGTCTGCTTTGGGTGTGTAGAACAAAGATGATACGTCGTGGTAAATATATTTATTAAGGTGAATAATATAATGGACAACCAAGAATCTGTATTTTCCAAAGTTACAAAAGAAGGTTAAATGATAGTTACTTAAAGATTCGATTAGTTATTTAAAGATTCAGTTACTTAAACCTAAGCCTTCATTTTGACAATATCAATTCAATAATTAATTAAAAATTTATAACACGGAAGAGAGAGGGAGAGGATAAAGAACAGGTTTGTTATAACTAATGGGCGCCCTTACCTTAACTCATAGACAGAAGGACAGGAAAGGAAGTGCTCCATGCAATAAAATAATTTCTAACAATTGTCCAGCTTTAAAATAGATAGTTCGTGGTCTTGTATCTTGAATAAGCTCTCTTGCATCACTTGGTAAATAGAATGTCCAGTGCAAAATGTAACCTTATAACGTCGCTGGATAGATAAAACTCAGGAATCTAAACTTGTCTACAAGTGTCGAATGTTCTTTGAAATTATAAACTTGAACAAATGTTCTTGTCACACTAATGCTTTCATTTATTTATATCAGTGCTTGATGACAGCACAAAATGTTCTTGTACACTTCAAAGAGGTGCGGGTGCAGTAGAATTAAATAGTTACACCAGTACCAGGCAGATAAAGTTCACTTCAGTTAAGTTCCATCAAGGTACCAAACCAGGTACAATCAAAGATACAGTGGCACCGTCCTGATAATAATACAGTAGTACAGACAAAGGTACAATCGAAGACACAGTTGAAGATACAGTCAAAGGCCACTCTGCCCTGCACCAACCGGTTCTATTCTATATGTAAAGAAACATTAATGTAATTACAACATATTTTTTGTAAATTACGACCCTTTATATTTTAGCCGTTAGCTTGAATTAAAGTTTATATTCAAGATACGAAACGGTTGATGAGTGAATCACATTTATTATTATTATTATTATTATCATCATTAAAGTTATCAAATTTAATACACCGAGAGCCACACAGCCTAACTTGTATTTCAAATAATCATAACTTCATGATAAATTTAAAGTAAGCTGCTGTTAAATTATATCGAAGTTCACATGTTTTTTTAATCATACTGAAACAAATTATCAATGGGCACCAAGGGATCTTCCCCTACCCCTAATGTAGGATAGCCTAACATAAACAGTAGTACCTCCCAAGGTGCATCTTAGTCAACCCAAGTTAATTCCTGTGGTCATATCACCATCAAGGGATTGCCTCACGATGCTCAGACTCCCCAGTAATACACATGATTTATTATATTCCTGCACCCGATAGCCTTAGAGATACTGCAGCCCGGAGAGATACTACCAGACTCAAATTACATTGCACCATGAATGGAGTCTTTGAAGCAGAAAGAATTGATAAAGAAAAGCGAACATAGACTTTAGACTAAAAGAAACGTTTTGTGACATCTCCCCCTTTAAGAATGAATTTCTCTAAAATTCAGAGCTTACAACACAAAACATTTCTGTTAGTTCACCCATGACAAGAAGTCAGGACCATGGTCTCTGACCCTTTTACTGATCTTAGGTTGAATCTATATTGGCCGAGCAATAATGCCCACCTCATCAATCTTCCGTTTTCGGACTTTGCCCTATTCAAATATAACAATGGGGCATGATCTGTCTCAACAACGAACTCCCGTCCTAGAAGGTAAGTGCTAAGACTTTTCACCGCCCATACCAGAGCCAGACATTCCTTTTCTACCACGCTACATCTTTGTTCTCTTGGTAAGAGTTTGCGACTAAGGTAGCCGACAGGGTACTTTTCTCCTTCATGTTCTTGCTTTAAGACCGCTCCTAGATCGGTATCTGAGGCATCTACTGCCAAAATAAACTGCTTCTCAAAATCAGGCAGACTCAAGACTGGCTCGCTTGTAAGGATGGCCTTTAACTTATTGAAAGCTCATTGTTGGGGCTCTTCCCATTCGATTCGATTCGGCTTGTGTTTTCTTGTGGTGTCTGTTAGGGGACTTGTGATCGCCGCAAAATTAGGGACATATCTTCTGTAAAATGAGGCAAGACCTATGAAGCTTCTCATTTGTGTCTTTTTTTGTGGTGGCAAAGCATTTTTGATAGCTTCCACTTTATCCAAAGTTGGAGTCAAAGTCCCACTCCCAATCTTGTGCCCAAGAAACTTCACATGTGAATTGGCAAGCTTGCACTTAGTGGGTTTGGCTGTAAGCCCAGCCTCCCGCAGTTTACTTAAAACTGTCCTAAGACTTTTCAAATGACTTTCCCACGTAGAATTGTGGATAACGATATCGTCAATGTAGTTCTTGACATTTGGAACATCTTTCAGTACTCGTGTCATTAGCCTAGAAAATGCTGCTGGGGCGCATTGTAGCCCGAATGGCATCACTTTGAACTTCATCAGCCCTAATTCTGTCGGGAATGCAGTGATGGCTTTTGAGTTTTCTGACAAGGGCACTTGCCAATAACTCTTGCACAGGCCGATTTTGGAGACATATCGGCTCTCCTTACCGATTTGTTGAAACAGGTCGTCGAGTCGCGTCATAGGCTCAGCATCAAAGACCGTGATGTTATTTAGTTGGCGAAAATCGACGCAGTATCTATTTGTACCATCTTTTTTCTTCACTATTACTGGAGGAGAAGTGTATGGGCTATCTGAAGGTTCGATAATGCCTGCCTCCATCATAGCCTGAACTTCCTTTCGGAATTCTGCCTGAAGCGCTTGTGGTGTCGGGTATGGCTTTTTCCTAACCGGTACATTGGATGTCAGTTTTGTATCATAAGTATATGCCGATGTTCTCCCAGGGACATCGGTTAGAACATCTGCGAACTCCCTCAAAAGAGAAGTCAATTCTTTCTTTTGGTGGCTGTCCAGTTCACCATCAATCTGCACATCCTTATAGGTTTGTGTTTGTTGGAGACTCAGTGTCTCTATCTTTGGCCCTTGATCTTGATGCTCAGTACCATCTTCTTCCTCATCGATCAAAGCAGCCACGGCACAGTGCAAAACTCCAATCTCATGTGCCTGATTCCCACTGGACTCATGGGGTCCCAATATTTCTTAAGCATATTGGCATGGTACGTTTTTTCAGCTTTCCCCACAGCAACTTTGTAGTTATTCTCACCTAATCGTTGTAAGACAACGAAAGGACCTTGCCACTTTAGCTGTAACTTATTGAATTTTGTAGGCAAGAGCAAAAGTACTTTTTCCCAACCTCAAATCTCCTTGCTTTTGTTTTTAAATCGAAATGCTTTTTGTACCTCTTTGAGGCGTTCTTCAGGTTGTCGTGGGCAACCTCGATCACTTTTTCCATCTTTTCAGCCAAATTGATGACATACTGATAGATTGTCTTGACCTCTTCATCTTTTATATCCTCCTTCCATAGTTCGCAGAGAATTGTCATCGGGCCCCTGACGGGTCGAGTATAGAGGAGTTCGAAAGGAGAGAATCCCAGTGACTCCTGTGGTGCTTCTCTATAAGCAAACAACGCTGCATTGATGTATCTGTCCCAATCCTTTGGTCTATCTGATGCCAACCCTTAAGCATGCCTTAGAGCGTTGCGTTGAATTTTTCCACAATCCCTTGCCTTGAGGATGTTACTTCAATGATTAATGTACAAAATTCATCACTGAGACAACAACTAGATCTTGGCTACAGAATTTAACCCGAACTTTTATATATTTATCAACAATCCGGTATTGCGCACCATCTGCACATACATAAGATTTTTTTTTTCACAACAAATACTGTGCATGAAATGCACCTTGGACTTATTCCTCAGGCAATCAATTTCTTATGTGCGCCAGACGCAACACTAAAATATCCCAACTAAAGAAGGGATCAACTCTAGGGACTCTTCAACTCCCTGTCAAATAGAACAATAATTGCTTTGCAATTTTTTTTTCTCTGAAAGTTAGTTGCCAAACAAAACAACTCAGTATTAAAGTCGATACTAGTTTATATTAACTTTCGTTCTCTCACTTTGACCCTAAGCCTGCGATGGCTCTTTCGGATCTGTAACTAGTACGAAACAGACAATATCGGGCCCTACTCTGGCTCCAATTACTGTTCTCACTGTTTCAAAACACCTCTAGTTACTTAACTCATAGAAAGCTCCCTCTATGAATTCCTTTTCTTATCCCACTACATGTATGATTTTATTCAGTCATGTTGAAAATAATATGATCACTTTGTTACCCCTTATCTTTATAAGTGTAACTTTACTGTTTTCAATCTGAACTACTATAGAACGTTTCTCACTGTAAAGTTCTAATGAGTAAAATGTTCCCAGTGTTCAACAGTACTCATAGGCGAGGCAGAAATTAGATGAATTCTAGAACCCAGACAAACTATTTAACTGTGGCCATGCAATTAAAAAAATTTATCTAAGTGGTTCTTTCATGAATTCGTGGACCTTTGACTGTACTCAATGCTTACAAATTCTTTTGATAGATAAGAGTCAAAATAACTGTAATCGTGCTTTGTACAATGATGTCAGAACATCCCACCGCTGCCACCAAAACATGTCATAATGTGGCTCCCGCTGCAACCACTGTTAGGTGCAAACAATGAACGACACTGTGACTGTCCCAAAGTCCAAAAGCAGGCCAGGTACTGCAAGTTGAAGTTTGGGATATTTAAGGACTTATGACAAATGCACGGGACAAACAAGCTCTTTTAAGTTATATGAGAATATGTTTATTGTTTACTCTTACTTGTCTGTCTGTGAGCCTGAGAGTGGCATATATGTCTGCTTTGAGTGTGTAGAACAAAGATGATACATCATGGTAAATATATTTATTATGGTGAATAATAATGGACAACCAAGAATCTGTATTTTCCAAAGTTACAAAAGAAGGTTAAATAATAGCTACTTGAAGATTCGATTAGTTATTTAAAGATTCAGTTACTTAAACGTAAGCCTTAATTTTGAAAATATCATTTCAATAATTAATAACACGGAAGAGAGAGGGAGAGGATAAAGAACAGGTTTGTTATAATAATGGGCGCCCTTACCTTAACTCATGGACAGAAGGACAGGAAAGGAAGTGCTCCATGCAATAAAACAATTTCTAATAATTGTCCAGCTTTAAAATAGATAGTTCGTGGTCTTGTATCTTGAATAAGCTCTCTTACGTCACTTGGTAAATAGAATGTCCATTGCAAAATGTAACCTTATATTAAACGTCGTTGGATAGATAAAACTCAGGAATCTAATCTTGTCTACAAGTGTCAAATGTTCTTTGAAATTATAAACTTGAGAAATGTTCTTGTCACACTAATACTTTCATTTATTTGTATCTGTGCTTGATGACAGCACAAAATGTTCTTGTACACTTCAAAGAGGTGCGGGTGCAGTAGAATCAAAGAGTTACACCGGTACCAGGCAGATAAAGTTCACTTCAGTTAAGTTCCATCAATGTACCAAACCAGGTACAATCAAAGATACAGTGGTACCGTCCTGATAATAATACAGTAGTACAGACAAAGGTACAATCGAAGATACAGTTGAAGATAGAGTCAAAGGCCACTCTGCCCAGCGCCAACCGGTTCTATTCTATATGGAAAGAAACATTAATGTAATTACAACATATATTTTGTAAATTACAACCCTTTATATTTTAGCTGTTAGCTTGAATTAAAGTTTAGCTGTTAGCTTGAATTAAAGTTTATATTCAAGATACGAAACGGTTGATGAGTGAATCACATTTATTATTATTATTATTATTATCATCATTAAAGTTATCAAATTTAATACACCAAGAGCCATACAGCCTAACTTGTATTTCAAATAATCATAACTTCATGATAAATTTAAAGTAAGCTACTGTTAAATTATATCGAAGTTCACATGTTTTTTTAATCATACTGAAACAAATTATCAATGCGCACTAAGGGATTAACACTTGTATAACTAGTAACAACTCAACACCTTAGAACCAAAAACTGAAAAAGTAAGATGACTCTCAGAGCCCGTGAATGGGATCTTCACAATTTCTAAATTAATTCTTCAGAGAGCTGGAGTGCCTAGAATGCTCTTCTCGGTTCTGCTCTGAAATGCAGACTGATTCTTACTTCCAAATCAACAGTTTTAATATACAGATTTCACTAGTTCTATCCCAAAATCTTCCCCTACCCCTAATGTAGGATAGCCTAACAATAAACAGTAGTACCTCCCAAGACGCATCTTAGTCAACCCAAGTTAATTCCTGGGGTCATATCACCGTCAAGGGATTGCCTCACGATGCTCGGACTCCCCAGTAATATACATGATTTATTATATTCCTGCACCCGATAGCCTTAGAGATACTGCAGCTCGGAGAGATACTACCAGACTCAAATTACATTGCACCGTGAACGGAGTCTTTGAAGCAGAAAGAATTTATAAAGAAAAGCGAACAGAGACTTTAGACTAAAAGAATCAACAAAGAAACGTTTTGTGACACTGATAAAGGATCTCTATCATCGTGCACTGTTGATATTTATGAAAAAAGATGGGTTTTTGTTGAGTGATTTTCTTTGCTATAATTAAGCATTAAATGCTGATTTCATGTCCATCAACTTTCATCAGAGATGACCCTTTTTTTTTATATAATCTTGTTATAATGGATCCTTATTATTAAATTTGAGAATAGAAATAACTTTTGCTAATGAATTCTACGTGTTTGTTAAAGCTTATTTTTGTAAATATTATCACAATGCATGGAGATTAAAAGAAGTTGTTATAGTGCTTTGTGTGAGACATTAGATATTTTGTTGAACCCATTTGAAAGGTTTTATAGATGATCTCTGAAAGAAAATGTGATTATTTATAAAGCATGATTTAGCATAAATTTTTTAGTAGTGGTGCTGTGAATATAAAGCAGATCATATTGTTAACATGTATTCTATTTTACTTAAAACACAAGATCTACCATTGGTTTCCTTGACAAAAGTGTTATTTGATAAAAAATATCTTAGCATCAATGCTGATATCCAAAAAGATTCTAAAAAGGTGATAATAAATCTTGGTTGCAATTTTTATTTTCATGCTTTCTATCACTCTCATTTTGATCACAAGCTCATATGCTACTTTGTGTATCTGAGTAATTGATTTAAGAATGCTTTTTCACTAAATTATTCTTTTTAAAAGGTACAAGAACTTTACTCAATAATTTTTTATCAAAGTTTTTAATGAAATGAATTTTTGTACAATTGAAATTAATTTTCGGTTTCCAGTGTATTTTTATTTTCCTTTTTTTGCCTGATTTAAAACAGATTTACCTACAGTTGAAACAAACTGTTTGAGGTAACTCTCTTAGGACATTTTTGCTAGGAAAATTGGAGAAAAAATCACTGACAGTTAAAGCAAAACTAAAATATCAATGAAGTTAAACACCTATACTAGCTTCTTGATATATTTTAACAGTTGCCTTCCGTGGTGACCACCTTATATTTTTTCCACTACTGTTGTCACACACTATGGAAAGATAATACAGTGGCCCATCATGTGAGAGTTTTAACTCCACCATTTATATTGAAATTTTAAATCAAGTTTAGAAAAATATTCCTTGGATGAAAACCCACTATTTTTTAAATTTTTAGCCTCGGAAATTCATGTAAAATGTGTTTGATCAATTCAAAATTATCAAATATTTTCCTATGATTTGGAGCTGATTTTGTATGTTAAAACTTACATTGCTACATTCGACTTGAGTCGAAAATGCTAACTTCCTTTTCCATTGCTGAATTCGACTCGAATCAAATGCAAGACTAACTCAATAAAACAGGTGATGAACGTTCTGGACGTTTGTTTTGATATGTTGCTGTGACTTTCCTTGATTCAGGGAAGTGTTTAGTTTCATTTTCATGCATATGATCGAAAATAGAGGCATTAGTGTTCATAATTGATTTAATTTTATTGTTGTGATCGTAGAGAACATTATATCTAGAGTTGAAATAGCTTGTGCCAATGTCCCCACGCCCTCCAGCCAAGATTATGACTCTGGAACCATAATTACAGGCAGCAGTGGCTCAGAATTCGATCTAGATCTATCTAGTGACAAAGATGGGCCTAATTGGGCTCAAGTAGCATCTAAACTTAGATCTAAGACTCCCCCATAAGTGGGCATGGCACCCATACAGCTAATCAGGGAGTTTGTGATTTTCAGTGGCAGTATTATTAGACGAAGCGTAGAGTGGAAAATAAACTATATCGCTCAAACTGTAGGTGTAATGAGCAGTTCAGAAAAATTAAAAACAACACACCATGAGGTGAACCAAACAAAATTTGTGGAATTTTATTTCACTTTATTTGGTTTGTTATTCGTTGACTTGCATACGAAGTTTTGTTCATTTTTGTCCAAAAAAAATGTGTAAAACTGCAAACTGTCTGCAAAGCATTCAATACAATGAAATCCACATTCTTTTCATCCAAATTTAGTCACATTACAAGCCACACCTTCTTCACACAACCACTCAAAAGTTTTTTTCTTTATTACCTCATAAAATAAAAAATTCAAGATGGCGAACCTTGTCATGTGACGTAATTTGCATAAATATATTTATTCAAAATAATCTTTGATCTGCCTTGAGTCTATCCCGAAAGTTTCATGACTTTTGTTTGCAGATACAATATTTCATGTGAAACATTCATAATTCCTTTGTTTTTCAACAAAGGGCTCAGCAATGGGAAAGTATTTTAGGTTAAAAGTTTTAGCAACGTAAGTGTTAAACCAAATTACCTTTCAACTTATCATCGTATCCTTGATGGGTAGTTTGAGGCTGCCTAACATTAACAAAATGAATAATGAAGATCCGCTCTCACCCAGAAGTATTCACAGTGTAATAGGTAGCTCTGTATCT
The DNA here is from genome assembly GCA_019648995.1 of Plakobranchus ocellatus. Lineage (NCBI taxonomy): Eukaryota > Metazoa > Mollusca > Gastropoda > Plakobranchidae > Plakobranchus > Plakobranchus ocellatus. The sequence goes on from BLXT01003625.1 coordinate 701,572, forward strand.
CCAGCAGAGCCCCACTAATGAGGATGGTAGTGGTGATAAAGGAGGCTTCATCTGCAAAACTAAGTACTCCAGATGTCTCAGTGGGTTAAAGAAAGAGTGTTTGCTGAGCCCTGTTTCTTTCTCAATTTTTATAGATGAATTAGAAAAAGAATTCAGAAGCAACCTATGGGTAACTGAAGTCTAAAATGCTTATGCCTCTCTCAAATTGTAGTAGCCAACATTTTTATGGTATTATGGTATGCTTTTTTTGTATCTTGGCCAAAGATCCTATTCATGTCCTTATTATTATTATTATTATTATTATTATTATTATTATTATTATTATTATTATTATTACTATTATTACATGTATTATTATAATTATCATTAATATTATCATGTCTCCTGCACCCTGTAAAAATTTATAAGTTTGCTGACTTCTTGATCTGCATAATTGCAATGGTAAGATATTTTCCAGCACATTTTCATGTCCTTTAATACTTTTACATTGACATGTTCTTTTATGTGTAAATAATAAATGAATGCAAAAAAGAAAATTTATTTTGACTTGAATATATTCTTTTGAAAACTTAGATATTCTTTAGTAAATGTTATATTTGCAGTCTCTTCACAAGGCATGAGCTGATTCTTTGAGTTTTAAAGAATGTATAATGTAAGTTAACAGTTCCAATCAAGATAAGGCCAGTAGGGTAGCTTAATGACATGATGAGTATAGAATATCTTTTTGAAATTGTTTTGATTGAAATTTCAGCAAGATAAATGAACTGAAAAAGTGAAAATCTGTGCACCTACATACCTATCAATTGTTATCATCAAAAAAATGCTCAAAGCGTAGGCTTTGAACATCATGAATCTCTCTTGTTATTATGGCCAGTGCTAGTCCAGCATAATTTTTTTTTTCAAACAACCAAATCATGCTTTCTTTTTAAAATCATATTTCAGAAATTCACTAATTTTAAAACTTAAGTTACATCTCAAACTTGCTCTCCTACTTATTTTGTATTTTCAATGAACCCTGTCATGGTTACATTATGTCTGAATTGAACCTTAATTTCTGGCCCATAAGTTCAATTTCTAGATCTAGTATAGTCTCGAATAGATCCCATGAATGAATCTCAATCCAGATTTTATCTAGATTTAACTCTAGACTGGTCTGTGGATCTGGTTAAATAAGCTAGATTTTCATAGATACACATGAGCATACACTGTGCTTGTTTGAAGACTTCAAGGACACACCCGATCAAAAAAACGACACTCATTTGACTATAATTAGGCTCCCCTAACAACTAACGCTACTAAGCTGTCAAAATCAAGTAGCCTGAAAGTTAAAAGTTTGGTTGTTTGAAGAATATTATAAAGAAAACAGTTGAAGCTTGGCAGAAAGTTGGTTATGAAGCAAAATGGACTTAAGAAACCAGAGGTATTGAACAAAAGACAAAAAACTTCTCTGTAGATCTTTACTAGAAGATTATCTATAATGTGCAAACAATGTTTTTCTATAGCTTCAACAGTTTCCACTTATCTTGCTTTATATCTTGTTGGCTCGTTTCTTATAGAGAGGTCACCACTACATACAGTGCACTCCACTTAATTCAACATCTCACAATTCGACATTTCCCTTAATTCGACGCACTTAAAAAGTCCCAAATAATTCGCACTTAATCTTTAATAAGTAAACTTGCCCAAATCGACATGCTGCGTGGCTCATTCTCTTAATAGTTCCCATCCAAGTTTCTAGATCAAACTAAACAAAAATGCTTGGGCCTGGCCGTCTCCCCAAACAAAATCAAGATATCTGATAAGTTAAAACAGACTATTCATTGAGATTGAGTCACTGCAGGGGTGATGAGGTTTAGATAAAGGGTGGGGGGTGCACAGGAGAGGAGGAAAGGTATGACATTAAACTGGGCCTAAGCCTACGCTCTCTGGCCTAGACTTAACACTGCAATGTGAGTGGATGGCAGTGGCAGGCATCCCCTGCTACTAGGTACCACTCATGTGCATGAGTGTGTGTGTGTGTGTGCATA
>BLXT01003625.1:745017-755551 GCA_019648995.1 Plakobranchus ocellatus
CTACTACTACTACTACTACTACTACTACTACTACTACTAATACCACCAGCAAAACTATTACTTAACAGGCACCTACACAAACTGTCAACACCATATTCACCAACAGCAGCAAAAACTGTAACGAAGACAAAACATTACATTTTTTTGCTTCAAACACAAAAACAAAAAAGAGACCTCATACTGAGTTTCACTGAAATCAAAAGTATGAGCAGCCTAGAATAGGCTATCGCGGCTGCGAAAATAACAAGGATGATGTGTTTGCTCATCTAAAGACACTTTTCAAGGTTGTACCGATCTATCAAGTAAATGCTGTTTCTGTCTAAGCATGTCCATACAAGTTGTGAGAGACGTTGCGTGGTAAAATAATAATGACTGATATTCTCAGATACTCCCCTATTCTTGGAGAGAAAGAGAGAGAGAGAGAGAGAGAGAGAGAGAGAGAGAGAGAGAGAGAGAGAGAGAGAGACTACTTATTAGCGAGACTCAATAGTAAATTTCCGTATTCGAGCACGGGCCTTACATAGCTAATAGAGATTGTTCTTAGCGAGCGGAGATTAGCTTCCCAGTATGTATTCACTAGTTCATGCAAGAGCCCGACACGTTCGCGCACACTGATATTAAGTGGGAAATAAAGATCTACATGTTATATTCATCTAAATATTTATCTGACGTGTTTTTTGACTCAATGTGTGTCTACATGTGTATCTACTTATCGAATATAAATGTGGCTGTCTGTTTGCCTGCCTGTCTGTAGATTAGTCTTCTATGGTATCTAACGATCTATATGTCTCTGTCTTGATTTCTTAATTCTTCCTGGTGTTCTGTAGCTAGGTGCCAGTAATTATGATAGCTTTCTGCACCCACAACCATTTCGTGTGGTATTTAGGTTTATTAAAAAATTTATACTGATTTTTTAACTCTCAGGCAGACCCTGTTGTCATAACATCCTCAAATTTCAAACGAAAAACGCACACACTCACAACATACACAAATAAGTGGTATGTGAAAGAAGATAACTGTTTTTTTTTCTATTTTCGCTATGATCAGTTGAAAAACTTTAGTTTCTTTGAGATTTACTTCATTCACTTCGTTTGCAGGCCATGGGACAAACAGCTCTCTTCAGCAAAGAGTATTTACTAAAAATACATCGTTCATCTACCTATCAAGACTTGTATTAAAGTTCTATTTCCCAGTGTATAGTTGTACTGGAAATAGTTTTTTTTTAATCTGCTTAGGGTCTACCGTGATAGACATGTAAGAAACGCCACAGCTAAAGCAACCCTTCTCCAGATTCTCGAAAACATTATTGATAAGGAGGAGACAAGAATTTTCCCTTTTCCAAGTCAGAAATACCATTCTAGATAATTCAAGGAGAAAGAGAAACACAAAGCCATTTAAATTTAGCAGCAACATCGGTACACGTCAAGGCCTTAGCCCCCGTCCTATCTATAATATGCCTTGAGCACGCACCGAAAGAAATGCGACACCAACACAATCAGTGTTCGAATTTGAAAAAGACACCCCCAAGGGAAATACCTTACGCTGATGACTTTGTACATTGACATCTTAGAAGTAAAAAAAAAAATCTTATGAAAAAAAAACTTTTAGGTTTAAGTCAAGAAAACAGATTTTACAACTCATACAAGAAATTAAACCTTTCAGGTAAAGACAAAGAAGGTAGGAGCACTTATTGGGCACTCGGAATAAATAAAACGTTGAAAGAAGAAGGCAACTTTCCACTACAGGTTCCTGGCTATTTATTTATAAACAAAATTTTGCGGGGAGGGGAAACACAAATTAAAGCTGCTTCAACGATAAAACGTCAAAGGGTTCTTTTAAACTAGGTGCTCACGGACAGTTGTGGCACACAGACATTTTCCTCGACTTTGGAGAAACAAGGTGGCTGCCTTTCATAGAAAATAACCAAAGAGGGATTTAAGCGTAATATCCCTGTGAAGATTTACAAACAAATCATTGTACAACAAATGCAAGGGACGCCCGTAATCGATTTATATCATGGAAAGCTGCTGGCACCTCTTCGGTTACACTCTGAGGAAAAACAGAGAAATTCCTGGAATCAAAGCGATAGAAAACCTTTTATTATATTTTACAAGGTGACAAGCTTAGGCTGACATCTCTTTCTTTTATTTTCACGAAAGACCTTGGTCGCTTGAGGGCCAAAACACTCACCCTGAAAAGCCAGCAAGATTTCGACAAATATAGAAACATTGCATCACAGGAGACATGTCCAGTGGATCAGGATGTTGAGAAGCAGTCGAGGGGTCTCTGTGGGAAGATTCTGAGGTGGAAGATGGCAAAAAAAAACCCAACAAAAAGCCAAAAACGAATAGTGGCTGTCATGCTTTGAGATTTGCTATAAAGATCTCTTACCCACTAAATACCTATTGAGAATATTCTTTCCATCAGAAAATTGTGTATTTGATTACTAATATCCTTAGCATGCGAACCGTGTACTTTTAGCCAAGATTCTATGGGAAACTATTTCCAAAGAGGTAAGACAACTTGCAGAGTTTTAGCATGACGTGTTAAGTTTTTGTGAAGTGCGCAATTCTCTTAAAAAAAAAAAGAAGTAAACCAGCCATACAACATACTTGCAATTCATATCAATTTATAATTGTGACCGGCAGTGTCCTCACCTGATTACAAAATGACTTGAAAACCTCGGTTCTGTGAGCAAAAGTATATGTCTTTTAGACGAATACGAGGACCCAGAGAGATGTTAAAAACTTAAAAACAAAACAAATCATTGCAAGAACAAAGAGGAAAATGAACATACAAGACAGAGTGAGGAGGGCAGCAGCTGCTGCAGACAGAATGGCACAAACCTGAAGATACTCATACAGACAGGCATTGAGGGTTGATAATAATCAATGTTCTTGTGACGATTATATACTACGATGTTACATATTTTTGTTGTTTGATGATCTGCCCTGGCCTCACGAAAGGAGGCTTTAGAACTTGATTCGACTTCACAATGATATTTATAAAAAAAAAGAACACTTTAAAAATTTGGACTAGTGTTTATTTATTCAGATTGGTCGCTATTTATATGGCACCCATTTGCAACAAAATGGTTTAGTGATTTAAAAAGCTTTTAGAGTGAAAAAAAATATAGGCTATACTTATGTCATGGAAAAAGACTCTGCCAATACCGCACACTGATCTGAAAATATATTTCAATCAGCAATATGGCTACTTAAAGTTTTAAAATAAAAAATAATCCAAAGACTAACCTGAAAGGAAAACAGTCCACTTTTTGCCCTTTTTTAAAAATGGAAAAATGCCCCTGCAACGGATTTGAAAAGCAAACAGCCATATTCACACTTTTCTCTCTTTTTAAAGCGCATATTTCCACGCTTAAATCTTTTTTGATGACAAATCCTTATAAATTATTCAAGCGCAAGCAACACATGTTTTCTTCCACCTTTTGTTTCCCCTGGAAACTAATCTCTGCTTCCAAAACCGTCCATAAAAACTTGTTTTAGATGTCGTCATCTGTGAGAAGAACAAACAACGAAGAATTACGCTGGCGGTGTATCATTACTCAATGCGCACTGTTTTTATGGAGCTAATGCCACTGAAAGAAATGAGAGTAGAGAAGAACAGGGTTTAAACAATCAGCTTTTAATGTTTTGGCTGATTATAATATATGCACTCATGAATTTTGTTTCTTGTAGTAAATGAAGTATCAAAATTAATTACTGAACTTTATTTCCTATTCATCAATAGTGCATTCTTTCCTATCAACCTAATAAAGGTTTCAATCTTATGATTCTACCTCTTGTTCATCTCTTTTACAATGTATACATTTGAGAAGAGAGATTCTCATTTTACGTAGTATCTACTTGATCAGATTTTTATCTTTAAGCTCATTTTTCTGTATGAATAAAATGTAACTGTTGTGTATTTAAGATTTAAATCACATTGCTGCCAACATCGCGTTAACTAATCGTAAAAAGACATGATTAGCTATTTATCGCCTCTCTTTTTTCCTCTATAGCAAAACATACACACATATCGTGCATATAAATAAACTATACATATATATTTATTTATTAACCGATTGATTTACTTATTTATGTGCTCCTACAGTTGTATCGTAGATCACCATTTTTTTCAAAATACTCTCTTAGATCGTTATATTACAGGTGATGAAGAAATACATATTATCAATCACAGCAAGAAGCATCCTGCCTGTCACATTACCAGTTTGTCTTTGACTTCAACGAAATCTAAACCAGCTTGTAGATTTTGTTGACGTTTTTTTAATTTGCGTCATTCTTCCATATGATTGTCTGATTCGTTTTCCTCTGCTTCCGCTTCCCCTTCAACAGCATGATCTTTTTCATCAATCCTTTACGTTGCCACTATCTTCAGAATACAGTTGAAACAATATAATTTTTTTCTCTCTGAAATATGCCAGTGTAATTATTTTCATCATTTATAACTATTTCATTATATCACAACGTGAACAAATCCATATGTTCCCGATGAGTGTCTGTTATTTTCTTTGACATGTTTACTACTTCTTTCCTGATTTGCATAAGTTACATTTACTGTCAGCATGCCCGCAAGTCTGTACTCGTTAATACATTTTTTTTGTCAGTTTTTTTCTTTGTCGTAAGATGTGTTTTTTTCCGTAGTTTCCTATCATCTTCGCGTTTTTGTCTTTTTTCAAATTTCCGGTCTATTTTTTTCGTGGTTTAAGTTAATCTTCTATCTTGGGGAATATTCAAAGATAGCTGAAATAATAGCAGGACACAAGATCAAAGCTGAAGAAAGAAATATTATTCAGCTTCGGCCAGACTCATTTAAAAGATATCCTTTGTTGCTTTTTGGATAAACATTGCTTTTTGCAAGTAAATGATGCAAGTAAAGAATAACCTACTTTCATATTTACGGGCAAAGAAATTTTGTTGATAAAAAGGGCCCGAATGAACAATTCAAAGTTTCTTTGATTAACTGTATTAAGTACAAGATTTATTATTTGCTATTTTGTTTATTATAAAAAAAAAAGAATTATCTGAGCCGCAATGAAATTAAAAAAAAAAAAATACTCATCTTATTTGAACTAAAATCAAATACATTTATAATCCATTCCTTATACCTTTCATTTGTTTACATTTTACAATTTGTGAGGAAACAAGAACAATAAGTAAAAGAGGAAAAGAAAATCATTTTATTAAACTTGCCATTCTTTTGCCTCATACTTCAGGAGAAAAATTGGAAAAAAATATGCACTGTACCGGTAATATCATAAGATCAATTATAAGATGGCAATAATAAATGCTCATTCAGTGTACATGCGCAACAGGAAATTTAGAAACAAAGTATGAAATGCCTTATTTATTGCGGTATTTCCCAAGAAGGAAGGAAAACGCACACCGGTTCTAGTTAGCTTACTTAAAATAATTAAAAAAAAAAAAAAATGAACGCAGTGCAGATAATTTCTTCCGACCTGAGAGATTCAGAGACAAACACCTGTGGACTTTTGGCCGCAGATTGGTTTCCCGAGAGTGGCACATCATATTCAACTCTTTGAGGATCTTATACTTTTGGCGTCCTTTCGGGGTTTATTGGGCTTGAGCAAGCGGCTAAAGGTCCTGGTATAATAAGTCTAACCATCAGTGCCTTTTTATTTCAGATAAAAGAAGAATATGTATATTTTCTCTTACCATTGAATGAATATGGCAAAATGTAACAATGTAACTATCCGTTGCCAGGAAAAAATAGCCAGCTAAGATTTGCAAAAATTGCTCGAATTAAATAGCCGATTTTTGGGTGGTTTCACATAAGATACATTGCACTGGCAAATAAAAAATCGGACAACAAAATAAAACCACATGAAAGAAGAACTAGGAAACATAAGTATCTCAAAGTGTGTCAACAGTATCAACTCTATACCTAAGACTTACTAACATTGGTGCTGACGAACTACTTAAGTTCAGGAATTGCGTCATGCATGATATGAATTTTTTTTCTTCTCTCATAATTTGTCCCTTTATTTGCGTGAAGTAACGTTGACTTTGTAATATTGCTTATTTACAATTTATTTTTGTCGAGGAAACTACGGGCTTTGAGTCTTGTCATGTATTGTTTGAGTTCTCTTAGCATCAGTAGGCCTACACTCGGATGTCCTGACAAAAGATCTAATATATGTATATAATGTATTCGATGCAACACATCTTTTAAAGAATGTCAAAAATTGTTAAGCAGATTATAAAGTTTTGAAAAGTTTCATAGGCCAACCACTTCAATGGCAACACATTATAGAGATCCCTATGATTTAATCGTTAAAATGCGTTACATTTCGCTTTTAAATGAAAAGCAAAACTTCTTGATTATGCAAAGAATAAAATGAATGTACGTCTCGCAGCTCAGACCCTTATTTCCTCTGTAACTGATGAAATCCAATACCTGCGTGAAGATATGAAAATATTTCACTTTCCCGGCATTGAAAAAAACCTGTAATTTCCCTTTAATATTTGATGTAATTTTCAGCCACTGCAATTCAGGCAACTGAGCGGGCAAAAGTCTTTTACAGCTTTTGAACAAAACTGCATTTGTTGCAGAAACATTTGTGGAGTATTGCTCTAGTTATAATTTTGAGACTGACGAAAGCTATAGAAATCGTGTATGAAGTAATAGGAAAAATTGGATTTTGGGGGTTTATCGCTAAAACTACCGGCGCCCTGGCCTGACGGAGGGCCTGAAAGCCTGAGATCACCTTGTTGTGGACTGGCTATATACAAAAAACTCAAACTCAAACTCACTCTTACGTTCAGACTTACAAACTGAAGGATAATTTGAGGACTCTATTTAGCCAAATTCGTACATAAGAGAAGAAGTTGCAACAATCATTTCTGAGGCTCTTGAATTTTAATTGGCTTTGCAAGTTCTTTTGGAAAAGAAAGGTGTGACAGCATGAAAGTGAGAGCATTGCCGATCAATACTCTAAGTGAATGATACTTTGTTTTAATAACCTTACGCGCACAAACAAATACGCACACACACACACGCGCGCGCACACACACACACACATATGAAGAGCTCACGGGAAAAGCAGGCATACTCACATATCATATCATTTTGCATTATGCCCCTGGGATCTTAGTTCACAACATTTACTATCCCTTTAAAAGGTATCACTTTAATAGGAAAACATCCAGTCTCAAGTGCAAACAGATGACGGTGTGAATAGTGAAACATTGAATGACATGCTGAGTTAAAAATTGAATTTTCTCAAAAGTTTCTTTCCGTGACTATGCCTGTTTTTCCCGTGTAATCTTCATATACATACATACATATATATATATATATATATATATATATATATATATATATATATATATATATATATATATATATATATAATGATACATACATATAATAACAATTATTTTATATATATATATATATATATATATATATATATATATATAATGTATGTATAATAGCATCTAGCAAACCTCCTTTGCGACGATCTATGGCCAATTAAACATCGATTCGAAAAACTGGAGCGAGCAGTTTTCAGCAGTGTTCAACGACACTGCTCCTATCAAGATGGCTCAAAATGCTACCACGGCATCTCTGCCACAATAAACTTATATTGACAAAAATACTTCATTCATATATTCTCCACATTTTCACCACTGCTTCTTGTTCGTTTGAAATGTTTAGCGCACTTGACCTCCTGCAAAAATCTGAACTGTCTTTAAACTCCTTCCATAAGGATTGAACAAGTTCCACAAAAAAAGGAGTGACATATCCCTTGCCTGGATTTTAGCACAACTACTTAACAATACTACTGTTTTTACAGGCGAGGAAGAAATACAAACTTAAAAAAAAGTTTATGTGCTTCAATATTTCATATACTTATTCAAGATAATATTAGAACATTCAACAAACGTTGAGAAAGAATTAAGAAAGACTCTGGTCCTACGAAAGTCTTCATTTTTTTTTTACTTTTGGCATTCACGGTGAATTCCAGCAGATAGATATGAATGGGATCTGGAAATCAGTAATCAATTTATAGCATCCAGTTATAATTGGGAATGGATTTTTGAATGAATTTTTGGCAAGAATGAGGTCTGGAAAACATTTATTTTCGGAAATAAGAAGATTTTTATGGAGCGTGAAATATTAGTCTGGCAGACTTACCTGAACGTATACATGATCGATAAAAAAATGATGATGATGATGATGATAATGAGGATGATGATGATGATGATGATGATAACAATGAAGCTAACTTCAACACCCGTTGAATTAAAGAAAAAATAATGATAAGAATTATACCTGTAATTCTAGTAATAGGAAACCAAAGATGCTATCGGCGACTGATTCTTGTAAAAATCTAAAAAGGAACTGTCCTTATTAAGTTTCCTCAAATTTCATACCCACATACGCCTTTTTATTAAATATTAATCCACACCTGTTCCTTAGATTAGCAGCATTTCGTTGAGGCGAAAAGCCCCCCNNNNAAAAGCCCCCCCCCCCCCCCCAAAAAAAAGTTAATTTTATGACAGAAATGAAAAACTCACGGCAGATTTACAAAAAATTTTGTAGAAGCAATTTTTTTTTCTAAATGTCAGGACATTCGAAATGTAGACGTATTATACTTTACTTACTAGCTATAATCATTTCAGAGGATACCAACGACAAGAACAATAATAACAGCATCAACAAAAACAAAAACAATAGCAATGACAAGAACAAGAACAAGAATAAGAACAACAACAAAGGCGAGAACAAAAAACTAAATCGAAATCAAAATCTCATTACAGATTATGTAAACTCGAAAATGGTAAAAGACCAACTTAAGATCAATTTCCGGAGAATATTGAAAAGCTCTTGCCTTCAAATATATTTTCTGTTTTTTAAACACTGAAGGGCCGACAGATCTAAAAACCCACGCATAATCACAATAGCGATCAAGATCTCAAGATGCATTAAAACAAAAACAAACAAACAAACAAAGAAAAAAAAAGCCACTCGAGAAGCCACGGAAAAGCCTCCTCCAAATCAAGTCTTCAATCATCCAACGCGACGGAAAAGCTCCCTCTTCATTAAACCCAATATTAAATGTGAATTTTCGATAATGGCCTCATAATTAAGTTTGAATGCTCACTTTCCAATTTAAGCCTTAGAAAGAGAGGCATTCTGTAAATTATTTATCATTTAAAAATTCATTTGGCTATGAATTTCATCAGGCCTGAAAGATGCTCCGTTGCTCTTATCCTTTTCTCAGATTGCTTTTAGAATGTTTAATCTAAAACGGGCATCAGCAATCAAACTTTATTGTTCATCTCCCTGTTGTTGATTGTAATTGCTCAGTTCATGCTTTTTCCTCCTTTTTTCTGCTTTTTTTTCTGATGAGAACAAGTTTCCTAGTCGGAAGATTGGAAAAGGGAAGCTTCAAACTCTGTAGCCAATTTTGTTTTATTATACTAAAAGAAAGAAAACAATCATAAACAACGGATTATTTATGTTACAAAGGGCGGTCGACTTTTTCTAAGGAAATATAAGTCGAAAATACCGACAAGTGTGAATATATAAGACTAATGTCATGGCCATGACGCACATATTTTTGCATCTCCGAAAAGTTGGCCAAGAGAGAAAGCTGCATTCATGGGAAAACTTTTGTTGATCAGAGATTCTTTGCAACGCCTTCGCATATTTGCTTTTCAAGACCCATACTATTTTCTATAATATCATTTGCCTTTCAATAGCTTCTAAAGCAATCTCGCTCTGGTGGTACACAAATCTAATCGTTTGAGGGCAAGTCGGCATAACCTTGTAAACTCATCACCATTGCTTCGATAATAAGCAGGGGCCAAATTATCATAACTAAATTGCATCCACATACTTTGTGATAGAATTTTCTAAATAATTAATGCATATCCCCCAACCACGCCGTAAAACGCCTTGAAGTAAAAAACTATAATGAAAGACGATGTGAAAGGAAACCAACTGAATGCCAATAGAGCGCAGTATCTTTAAACGAAACGGCGTATGAGGGGGGAAAAAAGGGGTCATCTATTAAGCTTGACCTCGAGAAGAGTAGGCCCTATCGGTATACAAATTATTCTTAGGCCATAAAAATAAAAAAAAATAGTTTTTTTTAAAATCCAAAACGCTAAATAGAGGAGAGCAAAAATACTCTAAACATATGGTTTGATTTCTTGATGATATTGATGGTTTTAAATTTTACTTAGAACTCCTCAACCATATTTAATCCAACATTCAAATCATACTGAATTTGGTTTAATGTTTCTATTTAGAAAACATCTTTTTTTTTATTTAAATAGCTTCCCATCGCTGATCAAATTTAGCACTGGGTTTTATAGCTTAAAAGAAGTAAAAGTTTGAGATAGCCGAGTTAATGTGAGAGCTCTTTCACAAACACTCTAACAAAACATCACAAGTCGTTTCTACAGGAAGGGAAAGCAAAAAAAGGATTTCATCATGCATTTTCGGACCTTGTGTCACGAGAAGTCCAAGTTTTGTTCAA
>BLXT01003625.1:782570-798001 GCA_019648995.1 Plakobranchus ocellatus
CCGTTACCACAACCTTCTATTTAAGAATTATAAAGGAGAAACTAAAACCCATGAAGGAAATTCCAGGGTTCCTTAAACTCCATTTGCCTTCTCTAATTGTTTTGGGTATTGACAGAATGCAACATTTGTCACTCATTTCTCTTATTTCCATCTCATTCAAATTCTCTACCCTCCATAAAATTCTCGCCAGTCTTCTTTAAGAATGGAATTCCTCTTGTTTGACTCTGGTTGTCTTTCGTTTTTTTTTTTCTTTTTTTGCTTTGCTTTTGATGTTATTGCACATCTCTTTATTTACACCAAGCTCGGAAATGTCTGCAAGGCACAAAGAGGTTTGTAACCTTGAACAGTGATGTCACCATACATACCCGTGAAATAACGAACTATTTGAATGTTCGCTAGAAATCACAGTGTTTGATTCCATTGGTCTTTTCTTGGTGAAAACATTTTTACGGTAGCTGGCCGTTGCTTTTCTTCTTGACAAACAATATTTTGATGATAGTTAGCCTTTGCTTTTCCTCTTCACCTTTACTTTCACCGAGCCTTAATAAATCAAGCTACTCAATAAGTTAGAAATGGATAAGGGAATGTATCATTTCGCCACAAAGTGCAAAATGCATTTAACCTGCTGAAATCCATTAAAAAAATTGCATGGTCATTCCAACTCGCATTATTAGATCCTTTTATTGTAACAATTCTCCACTCTTTATTTACTTTTCACCGGGTAAAAAAATCGCAAAAGCAGACTAAAATAATGGAAGTATGTCCTCGCTGGCTGTAAAAAAAAAAACAAAAAAAAAAAAACTTTAAAGAAAAAAGACCATAGGAAAGAGTGAAAGGAATGGAAACTAAAAACAGACGGAAGTGTCATATCGTTGGAATAGTATAAAAAGGTGCATGGTTCATTTCTTTCGAGTGTACACACACACATACACGCACAAACACATATATATGTTTGTGCGGCGAAATAATGACTTGATTTGCAGCGAACCGTTTACCCTCATTGGACTCAGGAAGAGCTTGTAAAATTCGTTGGCTCGGATTTAGAATCGAATCGGTGACCTCTTTGCTATTGGACGGGAGCTTTACCGACTGCATAATCACTCGCACACACATACGTTTTGCAAATCTTTCCTGCTTAGTTTTTATTTTCGGTGTATCTGGTCGATTCTTTAGCATTGCCGCATTAAAACTTTCTAAGCGTTGAGCGATTTTCTTCCTCGGTATATTTCATATTTTTTTCTGCCAAAAGAATGATCTGAGTTTAAATCCAAGAACACAAGTTGCACTATTCGCATTACTTTGTCTTAGGAACATTAAAAAAAAAAAACAGCAGTTGAAAACAATGCTTTCCCGTGTCTCTTTTGCTTCATTTACTTACTATTTACCCTTATAGAAGTTTGTACTCTTTACATTCAAAGTACTCGTGGTCTCCTTGACTTGAAACTTGTAGGATGGACAGGGCAAATAATTCACTTTTTACTCTGCCACCCTATTTCCATCCGAATCCACTTTAGCTAAAAAGTCTTATAAGGCCCAGTGGAGTAAGAGGAGAGGAGAGCACTATTATTAAGCAATATAGTAAAATAAACTTACTATGTCGTACACAAACCGATTCCATAGTCTTGGTGCATCAACTCTCAGTGTAGGGATTGAGATATACAGCGTCATCGACAGATCGGTTCTAGAAATATCAGTCATTTTATATAAATAAAAAAACTTTATGCGCGTTTTTTTCTGCTTTTTTTCTTGCTTGAAAAAACCAACCAAGTAATTAAATGAAAAAGCAAAATGGCTTTGTAGCTGCAACCAAAAAGAATAAACAAATCCAAAACAAAAGAGAAACAAACAAAACAATAGCAAAAACGAAGCACATGATACAATAGTTATTCCAATTCTTCAGATTTTCGCTATGATAAAGCAATTTACTCTATGAATGAGGGAATTATTCTTGGACGTTTTTAAAAAAACAATGCCTTCGCTCGTGGCTTTAATTTTCGCTTTCATTTCATCTCCCTTTCTCTAACCTTCACTTATTCCTATCCCTTTACTACTTCCTTCATCCCCCCCCCCCCTTTTTTTTTTCTCTCACTCTCTCTTTCTGTCTCTGTCTTTCTGTGTCTTATTTTGTCGCATCGTTTTCGTTCTTATGGAAAGTCTACCATAATCTATCGAGCATTATTTTGTCTACAACTTTGATTCTGGTTATCGCATAACAAAAATATAATGCACGAGGACATTAAAAACGGTCAAACTAAAACAAATATTTGAAAAAATGTAAACCTTTCCATTGACAGAAGAACTCAAACACTCGTTTAGTAAATTCCATTTTTACAGTAATTTTTTTTTCTTGCACATAAACTGCATGACCTACAAGAGGACAAAATTGCGCTGCCACATCTTTCTTTATTTTGCATCAATATCTTAGATTCAATTATTGAGTTAAAGCTACATTTTCGATGAATTTATGCCTCAGTTAGGACGACATTGGCTTGCATGGTGCGACTGGTTCTCGCCAAACACAATATATGTCTATAAGAGATATTCTATTTCCGTAATATAAAATTTCAGTTTTTTTTCTAAGATCCTAATCTTATTCGATGACCTCCAGTCTATTAGCCGTTATTAAGTTCCAGAACCCGTTTAAGATTTCAATTCGTTATGTCTTAGTTTAAAAAAAAAAAAGATATGTGAGTAATCGCATCTCGCGACAAGCAAAAACTTTGGGCATTAATAGTTGAAAATTTTCAACTTCTTTTGTATACATAACTCATACAAGAGGACATCGCTTCTGATTCCTCACTGATGGTAAAGAAAAATTATATTTTGCACCAACCAAGCACATATCTCGCCCAGAAATATCAATAAGCGACAGTTTATAACTCTCATACTGTGCGTGAAACAAAAATATCTAACAAGGTCATATTTTTTATAGATATGAACTGAAGATTTTAGCTTTCTAAACATGATCTGGTTACCATGCATTCTACGATCCTCCTATGAAGCAGCTAAGGGCGAAAGTGTAATTTTCTGGAATCAATAAAACCCACACAAATAATTATAAATGTGTTGATCCTGCCCACGAAAATTTACGAATGCACATTTGAAAGTCAACACTATTCTCTACAATTTACAAGTTTGCTCAAATAAATAGTTATAGACACTAATCAACTTAGTATCTCCTTCGCACAATTAACTACATATAATACGGCCATTCCGGAACTTTGAGCGTCAAAGGGAATGAGCCAATTTCACTCAAGGGGAAAACCCCACAGACTTTTTGGAATATTTACGCGGTCACGACCTTGGATTGTGACGCAGTTGAATCAACGCGGAAATGGGGCTTGGATGTAAACAATGGCCATAGATAGGACGGTCTTTCCAGTGTATTTGCGTTATTTTTAGGCTCAAAATACGATATGAAGCGGTAGTAGGCCAAATCATTTTGTAAATAGTGCTACTTTCACACAAAATATAAACAATTTTACGCCCTCGACCTTCTCATTTCGTTAGTAGCACATGAAGGTAGATCTAGAGGTCGGTGTGCTTGTCCTCGGATTACCGCAACTTATTTTGGGTCTAAATGTAACGCAAATACATTGGGAAACTTTAGTTGTTTTTTTTTCACTTTTTGTCGACCGATCGAGACTAAAGATATTTGCGATTAACCGGCGTTTATTTATATAAATGAGTGTGTAGAAGCCAGGATCATGTATTGGATGGCGCTGTTAGTAACAGCACTTTTTTGCCGCTGACACATTTTCGTCGCTATGAATTTTGAAAGTCAATTTTTTCTCATTTGCCATTTTTCTTCAACATGATGTAAAAGTAAATTCAAATCTCTATTGGAAGGAGCTTTTGATAAATTTCAATCTGATGTAAATTTCGTCTGATTCTGTATGAAAAGAATGATTGCTTCTATCTGAGCTCGCCAGGCGGGTTTTGGGTGCTTACTTTCAGTTCTTGTGTCTTTAATTTTGAAATCCATTCTCCCATTGTGTAATTCCAGAAAAAAAAAGCCAAATCTTTAATATAGGTCTATAATGAAATTCTAAAAATCCAAAGTCTAAATCTAACGGAAATCCGGCTTTCTTTACATGTGTGCTCCATTTCGGCTAAAAGACATCTTTGGAAAAAGACATCATCGCGGGAATTCTCCCTGGATGCACTAAGCTTATTACGGAATTAAAAATTAGGTGCGCAATTTTTTTTTCTCCACAGAATAGTATATGAGCAAAATGTCGGAAACCAGCAATGGGTTCCGCTAGAAAGGGTTAGTGTATGAAATTAAACTGAGCGAGTGATTTACTTACGCAACCTAAGTATTATTCTCTAGAGCTTCGAGATCTCCAGTAAACGCTTCAATTCATCGATGAAAATAGAAACAAAAAGCAATGGCTATCCACATTTAATTTTAAATGGATTATAGGATTACTCCATAATCTAAACTTCGAGGCCTCGACGAGAAGCCAGCATGAGCTCTCAGACTAGATTCCAACTGCTCTTGATCGTCGATATCTCCGGAACTTAGGGGATGTAAAACTGAGAAATGTGGGACTTAATTCTCTCCCACATCAACAGGCCCAACGCCACCATTGGTAGATGATAGAAAATAGAACAAAGATTAGAATCAAGGAATTCCCTTTATAATTATAATCTAGAATTACAGTTAGAAGAGGATTTGATGAAGTGGAATATGAAAATAATTATTGATACACTGAGACATCTTGAAGGAATAGCTGTACCGTCAGTGACAGTGAAAGGTAATTGTTTTTAAAATAAATAACAAAAGAGCAAAACCAGATAAATATTTTATAAAAATAGAAAGCTAGCATTAAGATTGCTTATTAAGAATGTTTGAAGAATGTTTGAATAGATGAGTATTCAAATATAGTCTGCTCGTAGTAAATATGTGAGCATTCTAACAATACTTTAAATACAAAGCCGCAATTAAATTAAGGCAATTCTGTAAGTTTGAACAAATGAAAATAATGTCCTCTCGTGCTTTTTTTTTTTAATCTGAAGAGCGTGATAACTTTCTTACATTAAATTTTCACATGAAAAACATGAATTCGATTCCAACTCCAAACCCCTGTTTCATATTTTTACAATACCTTTGATTTTTTAGGGCAATAATGAAAAGTACAGACAGAACGGAAGCAAACCTGTTGAAAAAATTTAACCACACAGAAGAAATGATCTGCAAAAAAAATCATCTGCCGCTAAAGCCATTCCTCGTCAACACAGGTTGAAGAACTTATTAAATTGCCAGTTCAGTCTACGTTATTTTTTTATTTATTTATTTTTTAAAATTTTCAGTTTTAACCAATAACTTCGATGGATTATTATCATGTTGCCAGTTTGAAAGAAAGACGACCAAAATTATACTATTATCTCTTTTGAAATGAAACCATACTTTCTCTCTTCTTTTATTGCCGTAAATCATCCGAAAATGAAAATTAAACAAGGGGAAAACAACCGAAAAATCTCCCTCCATCAGGATTTGCCAGGAAAGCTTAATGTACTCCTACTCGAAATCTATTAACGAGACTTCCTGAAGATGCCCCGGGCAAACCAGAAAGCAATCAAAATTTCTTTCGCTTGCACAGGGCCAGAAAAAGCTGTGGTACACTTCCACTAGAGGGGAGCATTCAGACTCAAGGGGAACAGAAATAGAATTAATAACCTGTTGGTATAAATTACTGCTATCTGGTGCTCAAGATTTATTTTATTTATCTTCGAACTTTCAGAAGAAAAAATCCAATATTTTCTTTCTTTTTCTCTTATACACAGGCATTTTTTTTTTATATTGAAGCATAAAGTTACAACAGAAAGGAATTGTTTCTAAATTCATAAAATTTGCTTCAAAATTTAGGCATATTTTCGAGTAGGAGAAAAAATATAAATTTGCTTTTCAGACAAAACAAGCAGAAAGTATATTGAACATGAAAACTTACAAGGATAAAATTCTTTTACTCATGATTCATAATTTTCTGTCACAAACTGAATAAACAGTAATTTATAGCTCTGCTTCAGTGAAAAAGCGAAATTGAAACCACAGCTTCAGGAAGCAGAACACAAGCTAGAGATAAGTAGATGTAATCACACAAACATTGTTTATGAACCGGAAGGAAATAAAGCAAAGCAATAGTAGACTTTAGAACTGATTTTTATGTTGAAATTAATTAGAAAAAAAAGGACGTACAGAGAAATGAGAAGGGGAAATAATGACCGCTGATGTCTGCTTCAGATGTAGTTCTTGCATAATAGATTGATCATAAACATCCTTTCATTTCACATGGATCACTTACATAAAAATAGTTTTAAAATTCCTCTTTTGGTGTTTACAGTCCAGATTAAGAGTACCAGGGAAAGCACTAGGAGTAGCTTAATCAACATATTTAAAGATCTTTTAATTAAATAATAATAATAATAATAAAAATAATAATAATAATAATAATAATAATAATAATAATAATAATAATAATAATTATAATAATAATAATAATAAAAATAATAATAATGATAATAATAATAACAATAATAATATTACTACTACTGCTACCACTACTACTACTACTACTACTACTACTACTACTACTACTACTACTACTACTACTACTACTACTACTTCTTCTACTACTACTACTACCACTGCTACTACAACTACTACTACTAACAGCAACAACAACAACAACAACAAAAGTAATAATATTATAATAATAATAATAATAATGATAATAATAATAATAATAATAATAATAATAATAATAATAATAATAATAATAATAATAATAATAATAATAATAATATGTTAATCAAGATTTTTTATCTAATTTTTATTCTTTTTTCACGAGCTGTCCCTGATGAACCTAAATAACACAGCTATGTCTAAGAAATGGATAGTTTTTATAATGCGGAACAATTTTTTTGTGTTCATGAACCCGACCCAGGAAATTATCTCAGGTAATTATGCTCTCATCAAGCCATGTCGTCGTTAGTGAACTAGAATTTGAATCGGCGATCGTCAGGCCCCTTCAGATTTCAGGGCGGGTTCATAGCCATGGTACAACCATCATCCGTCTAACGCAGGAGCGGCAATAGTTTGAGATATTGAGTAATCTTGTCTTGTGAAAACTGTCAGAAATATGTGCCCTGTATTAAAGTGTCATTTTTTTTATCTAATTGATTTATGAAATACATCTCGCAGATTAGCTAATTTAATTAAGAGCTTATATCGACAGTAGTAATAGTAACGATAAAAGCCAGGGCGGTTGTCTTTTATTTCCTTCCCATTGTAGAGAAGACTGTGACAATAGAATTATTCAGACACAATTGAATTCATTTATCGAAACGGAGCCAGTTTGAAATCTTGCAGCATTTATTGTAATTATTTGGAGATCTAGAGTTATCTTTTATTTTAAGTTTGAAACGTACATATTGTGTCATTATCCTTATTATGCTTACCGCCGCATAAGGATCCAACCAAAGTGTGCGCATATAAAATATAGAATATATTTATAAATTCCATAAACAAAAATATTCCCCATCTAGTCAGTATTACGAGAAGACGATCGAGGAGAGCCTCTATGAAAATTCTCAGAAAACAAAAGATGGAGTCTTTTGTAGGATAAATATACTGTCTTGAAGGCCTTGAAAGTTCTACCTTGTATTTGTAGGCAGAGGGTGATGTTTCCCTAAGATTCATTTATTAGGCTACAATATCAAACACTGTGAGCTTTATAAGATCATCAACAGAAAACTGGATAAAAGTAATAGTGATAGTCGCCGATGTCTGTTGCAAATCTGGCGCTTGAAGAAGCACGTACAGATGATTAGAATGGTATGATTATTATAAAATCGTCCATCTCCGTTTCCTACCGTAAATTATAAAAATAACCGCTGGCAGAGCAAACTAGAGATAAATTGAAATTTTATCTCTTTCCACAGGACTAAGGTTTCTACTTTCGGAATAGATTTTCTCAAACGAGTTAAAAATAAGCGATGCAAATACGTTTTCACCTACAAAATCAAGATGGACGTCGATTAATATTATATTGAGATGTTACTCTAAATCCACGCCCTTTTGCGCCAGTGAAAGTAAAAAAATGATGAGTTTGGTCACATTACCTATTTTGGCAAAGCAACTAGTGGCTGTATTGGTGAGACGTTTGACTTAAAAATTAAGACTCTGGGTACTATTGCCCTTAATAACAAAGCCTGCCTGGAATCTTGGAAGCTTTGTGTCGGTCATAATGGAATGAAGCGTGGCAGTTGACTCTTTCACTGAAAATTTATCTCGTTTACTACGTTGTGAAGGGATTCGTGTGACAATGAAATGTAATCATCACGCTTGCCGTTATTCTAAAAAACATAGTAATTGGATATCTGGTTGAGTGTATGTATGTGTGTGTGACAGTAAACGGAAGGAGTTACGAAGAGTTAGCTGTCATCATTAGATCCATAATCGCGTCATTTTTTGTTGTTGCTTTTTTTTTTTGGCCAGATTCATACTGAGTATTCTAGATGAATACAGTGGGGTTGATTACAAAATGAGTGGGTGTTTTTTTCAAATGAGGGAGAAAATATATAGATCCGCTCGAGTAACAGTATGTATATATAGTGAAGCTTAGAATGATAGAGAAAACGAATAATTATATGCCATAATACAATGATATGTTCGAAGTTCGTCGTCAATTCATTTTGGTCAAGAGTGTTCGAGTGAACTGGATTTTTTTTTTTGGTTGTTCGATAAACCAAACATATAGATTTTGGCGGCTGGTCAAAACTGTAAATTTGAGAATATTATTTTAATCCTAGATCACGTAGGAATTGTTGTTTTTTTAATACTTTTGGATTCAAATTCAAAAGGTGTACCGGCGTAGTTTGATAATTTCCAACAATTGCGTGTGTGAAATCTAAAATGATCAGCTTAATAGCTACTAAGGCGCTAATATGGACTTCATTTGACAATAGTAAGTAGAAAAGATTCATTAGATGCTAAAGTGCATGTATATTGCAAAGATTTACTTCGGAAAGCTAAAGCTGAGGCAAAGAATACTTATTTTTACTTAGTTTACCCGAACGAGTATTTCTCTAAAAAGACAGCATTCTGTTATGGGAACGTTCGATTAAATTCTCTTTTATTCTATTTTATTCTCGATCATGGCCCACAATCTTTGTTTAATTATTGATTCAAATTAAAGCAATGGGAATCAAATCTCTTGGGACCATTGCGCCATTTAAGAAAAAAGCAGTGGTGCTATGACAAAACCGATTTGATAATATGGATCGTTGGGCACACAAATTGGCAGAGGGATAGACAGGCGGGCAGACATATAGATAGCTAGATAGATAGACAGAAGCATAGATAGATAGATAGATAGATAGATAGATAGATAGATAGATAGATAGATAGATAGATAGATAGATAGATAGATAGATAGTTGCATAAAATGTGATTTAGAGAGCTTATCAATCACGAAAACTTGTCGGAATCGCCTATCACTTTTCTTTCAGTTAAGGGCATTGTTTGCACAGTGGATAGCAAATCCGCCCTGACATCTGCAGGGCTCGAACCCCGACTGGCGCCCAAGCCTAACGAAGGATCCGAAAGCCTGAATGCCCTTGTTGTGGACTGGCTATGCATACAAATAAACCGCCGTAAAGTTACATCAACGTTCCTTTAATGTGGCAAAGCCAGGGGGAGACAGGAGTTTGGGGGCGCTGGTGACGCCAGCGTAACTAGCCCTCAGCATTAAGGCCGACCTTATTTTCCCGAATGCTCGAATAAATAGAGTCCGACCTTATATTCCCGAATGCTTTATTTTATAGAGAAAAAAAGAGAGATAATTTAGTAACATCGGCATACTCGGATTCTTACTCAGCTGATGAAGTTAGATCTAGAAGCGCGGGTCCCCTTAGAGTGAGTAGTGCCTTTGCATTCGGGAAAATAATGATTGGATCTATTTTCTCGAGTGTTCGGGAAAATATTCACTTCGCATTGTTAAGCCCCAAGGTTCCTCAACATGGAGCCATAGGTTTGAGCCTCGTCTCTCGACTTGTTTTGTTGTCGGAAGCTATCAGAAGATTGAGACCATTTAACTAAGAACAGCTCCTATTGCGCAAAGACCAATGCGAGCTACGAGGTATACTGTCCTCTTAAGCTTTTAGACACAAAGCCACGGGATTTGATCTGAAAAGGGATCTCAGAGATGAGATACAAAAAAATAAAATAGGAATTAAAGAAAAATCACTGCGAGAGGTTTTGCCTGATTCTTCCTGGCCCCGAACCTTATAAATTGTTGTGCTTATTGTATCACGACCTAGGGCTAGCTGTTGCCCTAGGCACGTACCAGACACTAAAAGAATACCGAAGCTTGAAGAAAGAGAAATTCGTTCTAGATTATAATTATCGATTCCTTCCACTGCCTGTCCAACCTTTTTTTTTTTAAATATCCTGCTCTTACTTACTTTTTATAATTACTTTTATCCTTTCTCTAGAAACTGTGCGTTTAATTGTTTTGATAAGTTTCTTTTTCACCACAGAGTTTTATGCTTGTTTTTGCATTCTTTGACAACATATCTATCTCTGCGTAAAATCACTAGATAATTTTTGTTCTGTAAGTTTCTGAGAATATTTGATGTGATTTTTTTCTACTTTAAGAATCAAATCTGTGCTTTTTAGTTTTTATTCAATATTTGATCTTGCCTCCATATATGCTTTTGTTTTCTTTTCCTCCTCCTCCTCCTCCTTATCCTTCTTCTTCTCCTTCTCCCCTTGTCAGTCTCCCTCTCCTCCTCCTCTTCTTCCTCCTCCACCTACTTTCCTCCTCCTCCTTCTCCATCTCCTCCTTATCTTTCTACTTCTTCTCCTCCCCCCCTCCCCTTCTCATTCTCCTTCTCCCTCTCCTCCTCCTATTCCTCCTCCTTTTTTTTATTCTCCTCCTCCTACTCTTCTTCCTCCTCCACATACTTTCCTCATCCTCCTCCTATTCCTCCTCCTTTTTCTTATTCTCCTCCTCCTCCTCTTCTTCCTCCTCCACATACTTTCCTCATCTTCCTTCTCCCTCTCCTCCTTATCCTTCTTCTCTTCCTTTCTCCTTCTCATTCTCCTCCTTTTTCTTGTTCTTTCCTTTCTCCTTCCGCCCTTCTCCCACTCCTCCTCATCCTCTCCTCCTCTTTATTTCTTTTTCTTCTCCTTCTCTTTCTCCCCCCCCCCTCCTCCTCTCCTTCTTCTTTTTCTCTCACCTTCTCTATCTCCTCTTCCCCCTCCCCTTATTGAAGACGTTTTTAGATAGGATTCACTTAGTTGCAATGTTTTTTTTTACGTTTTTCCATCTTTTCCTCATTTCAAATTTATGTAAGCACGCAGAAGCTTTCAAACCTTGTCTTTTACACCTGATTGGGTGTGAGCACAATTTTGTGTAAATATAGACATTTTTAACTATTGAAACTTTTAATTCATTCAAAACTATGTCTTAGGATCAGCGGAAGGGGTAAGGAAAGTAACAGTTCTTAGAAAGGATTTCCCAAATTATCTTTCTCCTTCATTAGCCACTTCGAGAGCATTTCATTCACTAGCTGGATATCATCATAATCGACTGAGTTTTATAAAAAAAACTGTTTTGTCTGTTTATTGATCAATATATTATTTATAAACCATTCCGACGTTCCCACTACAAAATGTTCACTACCTGGAACAATCCACGCACAACAATCATGACTGAGAATACGAGCTTATGTTGGGCAGTGGATCACTGAGGCCAAAAGTTCTTCTTTCAATTAGACTAATTAGTTGGGATGAGGTCATACCTCTGTCCACAACCAATCAGTCACATACCGTGCATCGTGTGGAAATCCAACAGGCTGGCGATCCAGATACATTGTCTTTCGCATTACCGAAACCTGATTGAATCAGGGACTCAATTGTTTTTGTGTTGTGTGGGAGGTCATGTTGATTGGCAATCATAGTTACTCAAATGAATCTCGTGGTGGCATCGAAGAAAAAAATTTGTCCTTGGCTTCCTTTCTTTCCTCTTTAGTGTCACCTTCTGTCATTTATCTATCTACCGACTTTTCTCTCTATCTCTCTCTGACCTTGTCTGTCTGTGTGTTTGACTGTGTGTCTGTCTCTCTGTCTGTTTCTTTTTATCTCTCTCCCTCTCCCTCTCTTTCTCTCTCTCCCTTCTCTCTATTTATCTATCAATTTGACTCTTCCCATTTATCTGTCTATCTATCTATCTATCTATCTATCTATCTATCTATCTATCTATCTATCTATCTATCTATCTATCTATCTTTATTGTACGAGAACTTAAATTAAACTGAAGTAGAGATCAACTCATGACTATCCGCAAACAATTTATCGAAAAAGACATGCCAAGCCTGATAGCGTATTCGATATACAATTCACCATAAATTCAACAAACAATTATTAGCATTCTTTCATTGTTTTATATTCATATCTCTTAGTCATTCCATTTTTAAATTCCTCATGCAATGAATGCCAAAACATTATGACATAAAGATTCTTTAGTAGAATCTTAGGGGCTTCGTTAAGTCCTTCAATCTTCTTTAACTCACAACCAATTGATATGGCTGACGGCATTTCCCATTACGAAATGAATTTCATCATCATCATCATCATGATAATGTGCTGTGCTTTTGACCGTTGACGATCTCTTGGCTTCAAGCATTCCGACCCCTCTTAGCTATGAAATCATCAACTTCATCTTTGCATCGTCAATGTTTGATCAAATAACTTTGGTCTCCTTCACTTTTCTTTGTCTGTTTTGCAGGTGGTATTTCTTTTTTTTTGTGTCTACAATATTAACAATAATGAAAGTAATGATGATTGTAACTAAAAAATAAAATGATAATAATAATTATAATATGAATAATAATAATAATAATAATAATAATAATAATAATAATAATAATAATAATAATAATAATAATAATTATAACAGTAATAATAATACAAATCATAACAGCAATAATAAAAAAATAATGATATTAATGATGATGATGATGTCATCAATTTGATTATAGATTTATCGATAATAAAGATAGTATTAACAATCGCCTTTTCATCACTGCAATTTAATCAGCCACCGAGTGACTGAGAAAGTTGCATACATTCAGTTCTGCTGATCAAGAAAAAATCAACTTTCTCAAAAAAAAAATTTTTTTTAATCTAAAATTATCAGAGAACGCTCTATAACAACGTGGCAAATCATTTTATATTGAAGCTTCAACGATACATGAATTATCTAAGAAGGTGAAACTATTCTCATCAGGTAAGAGAACAAATTCAAGGAGAAAGATTGCGAGACACTCAGGAAAAGCCGGCAATTATAGTGGAAAAAATGTCGTGTTTTTTGTTTTACTTTGGTACAAAAATTACTCCAAAAAAGGCCATAATTAAACACTTTCAAAGTTTTACAAAAGAAAACTGCTATTGGTAAAGAAGAAATAGGAAATAGTTGTCATTGCTCAAAGAAAAAAAAAATCCAGCCACTAATTATATTCTAAGAAGTGAAGCAAATATGATGAAAAGCAACCGAAAAAAAAAAGGATCGATCTTTTTCAAGAGAACAGATTCATCAATATGTGCTAAGGCCACTGTGTAAAAAAACATAACGCTTTTAAATAACTAGCTTGCCAAGAAAATAAAGCTTCGTGATTCATATCATTCATATTTTTACCCCGGTATCTGAATCTAGATCCCACCTGTTGTTTTGACCACCTGATGACTTCACTGACCGGCTTAGGCATAACTCTAATTGTGAACATAGTCTTCTTGACCTTACTTAATGCTCAGTCAAAAAAGAGGAGAAAATATATGCTGGTTAAGAAATACAAGCCTGATTGCACGTAATTACAAGAATCTCTGTTGACCTAAACCTATAGTGAAGACCAACCCCAGTTAATTCAGTTTTTTAGTTTCGAATGTGAATTTCTAACGTAAAGAGATATGGGTTTGCAATAAATATCATCACTCATTAAACTAACATGTTCTTCCACTTTCTACTTTTGCAGGTTACAGTTTGAAAAAGTGGAGACTTTTAGAACTTGGGCTTTAAAGTGGAACTCGCTGTATGCAGCCAGAATCATCGATCAATAAATCGTACATTGTAAGCCCGACGAACTAAGCGTTATTTGATATGCACAAGTAATGGGATTTATTGAAGAAACACGGAAAAATTGAGCCCCAAATCGTTTTACTTGGGCCAAATTTCGAAAGCCTTTTGGCCAAAGACAACAAAAACTGAAACAAAACATGACGTCTAGCTGTTGATATCCATCGCTTCTGCGTCAAATGCTAAACTCTTAACAACTTCAGCAGCAAAAAAGGATTTCTTGGATTCCATACTTTCCGTCTATGATAATTATAAAGTGCTGGAAAGAAGATAAATCTAATGGCCAGCTGAGAGCCCGCTCCATGGATATGGAAGTAAACATGCCACTCATCAAGATGGTATGTGATGGCTGCTCTCAAATTTGATACGCACACGCACTCAGGTTCCGACATAATTACTTGAGGCAGCTAAGCACCTATGTTTTGACTTCTATCTGACGTGCTGATAGCTGTTGCGCTGCGTCCCCGTCTGCAAGAGATGATGAGTGGAGATGTTTTCAAGTCTACACTGCTGGTAGTGGCTCTTATAGAGATACTCGGAAAAGGTGAGTAATGTAGCTCTGTATGCACTAGTCTCAAAAGTATGATCATGAATCCAAGAGAAGGAATTTGGGGAAAAAACTATACTTATTCGTCATATTTCCATTTCAAAATCAGGTAAAGGACAATTTTTGGCACGTGAAAAATAGAAGTTCACAGGAGCAATGTCTTGAATGTTATTTTCAGATAAGAAAGAAATATTGGGCTTACGCATTGGTTAAGGCTACAGAATCAAGTATTCATAGCGAATTATGTTTATATTATGACATGACAGAAGGAAATTTCGCTTAAAAAAAAGGATGTCTTTTTGAGAAAAGAACATTTTCCTTTGATCCACAACATGGTCCTGTGGAATGCAGCATTCATTAATGCCTTGCCATATAAACCCTTTGTAATAAAAAAAAAATGTCACATTTAAATAGACAAAAAAAAAATT
Organism: Plakobranchus ocellatus; assembly: GCA_019648995.1. Taxonomy (NCBI): domain Eukaryota; kingdom Metazoa; phylum Mollusca; class Gastropoda; family Plakobranchidae; genus Plakobranchus; species Plakobranchus ocellatus. The sequence continues at coordinate 797,687 of BLXT01003625.1, forward strand.
AAATACTGAATATTTCTTTTTCCAAGAACTGATCAAATATGAGGTGGAAATTGTGAGCTTATCATGAAGAGTAACAACTGTGATCTAAATATTATGAGAGAAAACAGTTTTGCCGCTATGCAATGAACTCATTCACACTCGAATTATTTCGATCTAATGTTTTTTTTTATTTCACTTCACCATTACTCTCGCACACAAAGATCAGTTGGAGAAAAATCAGTTGGCTTCATACACGTATAACATTCTGATTGGTTCATTGATATACAAAGTTCTTGCCTAGATGAAACGTTTTCTTTCATCACCTCCATTCCCCCC
>BLXT01003625.1:881283-894541 GCA_019648995.1 Plakobranchus ocellatus
AGAAGAAGAAGAAGAAAAAGAAGAAGAAAAAGAAGAAGAAGAAGTAGAAGAAGATGAAGAAAAGAGGAGAAGAAGATGATGATGAAGAAAAGAGAAGAAAAAGAAGAAGAAGAAGAAGAAGAAGAAGAAGAAGAAGAAGAAGAAGAAGAAGAAGAAGAAGAAGAAGAAGAAGAAGAAAAGAATAGAAATAGAAGAAGAAAAAAGAGATAGAGAGATTTTAAAAAGAGAGATACTGAGATGAATAAGACAGCAAAGAAAAAACAGAGATAAATAGTGAGATAGTGAATCTTAAAGAGAATAAAATGTTACAGTATGTCTCTTATTAATGCTCATCCAAAGCTTACCTACTGCTAATGTAAATACTTATGGAATCTGGAAATTGTAACAGATCTGTCTTTGACGAATCAAATCGGGTGTTAGTGTAATTTATTTTTTCATTGTTATCTAGGTTTATATTCAATTGAGATTCATAATTATTCACAAATAGCGACTTTTGACAACCATAGCAGTATAAATTTAAGAATGTTTTTTTTTTAATTTGATAATTATGTGGGTGTTTTCAATAGGACCCAAAAGAAGAAAAGGATAAAAAAAATTTCATAGAATAGTATACAGAACAAATGGCACTCTCACTTCAAACTAGCCTTCCTAATTCCCAGGAAGAAGCATTGTAACATTTGTTTTAGGTTTTAATAATAGATCAGCAGCGGAAGGAGATGATTTGCAATGACCATTTGAGAGATTTTTAAAGATTTATTCAAAGTCAGACATTACAGAAATGGCTTGGAATCATCTAACAGCAGCAGCAGAGACTTAGGCGCGGTGCTGACAAAGGGTCAAAATTTTATTCCGTCAGTGATTCTTGGGTTGTACTTCAGTTATGGATGTAAGGGGAGCAACCTAGTTACGTGCCAAAAAGTTTTTGCCCAACTCTGACTGAATTAAATCCCTTTAAAGGTGCTGGCAGAGTAAAAGCGTCTCGCAGGCGTTTTCGGCGCATTTTTTTGACGCTAGCTGCAAGTGAACTCACATCACATTTTTTTTTGCCTAGTCTGCTCAGCGTCGGCGTCGCCTCCGCGCCGCCCCCACTCTGGCGTTATTCACAATCTGTTTGTAAATAAAATCTAATGGCGTCAAAAACATGTTTCGACTTCGCGTCGGCGTTTACTCTGCCAGGGGCCTTACTCTCCAGTCGACGCGCAGACTCCCCTCCTTACTGCGAGCATCACTTGTTCATTCCACACTCAGGAGCATTTTCTGTATGTCTATCGCTAAACGATTTTCTTTAACGATGTTGATTCTGGCTCTTTTTTTATTTGAAAATAGGAGATAGTCGCTGTGGCCTCTTGTTACCAAAGCGGTCTTACTTTTAAATGATGATTTTCTTTTTAAATAGTTTATTATTGATAGGATTTTTTTTTTGGTTTTTTTTTTTTGTTTTTTAAATTTTGTCCGATGCATTATTAGTCCATTAACTTTCAGAAATCCAGATCTGGGTGTATAATAATATTTTGAGACATATTTTCTGGTGAGTGTGAAAGTGATGCTATCATTTGGTTCTTTTCTGGGTCTGTGTGAGGCGTGGGTTGGCTCATTTAGCCCACAGTTCTCTTAGTGACGACGTGTTTTACATCTTATTGTACTATTTCATACTTTAGTTTTTTAAAATTTACTTTACATGTAATTCCTCTGTTCCATAGACGAGAGATAAGAGCAGTACGTATACAAGCACAATTGAATTTTGTTTTTACTTCCATGCATGTTTTTCTAAATGTTTTTCTTTGGAATCTAGATTTAATTGCAGCTTGCTCATAAAAAAAATGAGTCGATTATGCGTCTAGATAAGACTGGCATATCTAATGCACATTTAAGTACAGGAATTATTTTTTATTTACTAACGACGACAAAAAATAATTCTTATAACTTTTCTAATTTGTTTTGCTTTTGTGACGGACGTTCGTTTCATTTTTTAAAAGGGTTGCATTTATTTCCACAGACTTGTTCTTTTTTTTTCTGTTGCTTTGGTCTTAACCTGACACCGAAAGCGTAAGAAAAGGACTGTTGCGTTTTGTGTGTATCGTGTATTTCTCTTGTGTGTCCAAATTGCATTTTTTTTTTCATTTTTAATCTTATACTATATCATCTTTCTTTACAGTTTGTACCTCCTTTGCCATGAATTATGTTTTGAAATGACTCTAGATGACTTAGTTAAGGGCTTGCCATAATATTCACTCTTGGTGTCAAATTGTTCTAAGCAATCAGACGTGTATATTAATCCGTCTTCTGATATTTTCGATCAGAATGACGAGGGCCAGCCTGTTGGGTTTAGTGCTGGGTTTTTAGATTGGGCTTTTGTTTTTAGTTTTGGGTGTTACGGTTGTATTTTTTTCTTCCTATATTGGGTTTTTGGTTCCGTCTTTCTGTTTTTGTTTGGGTATTTTAAGTTCCGAGTTACTAGTTCTATTGAATTTTTTAGTTTTTGGACCTCAGAGCATTATGCTTTTATTTATTTTTTTAAAATAAAGCCTATATAGTTTTTTTTTCGCTTTTATAACCTTCATCTGTGTTGAGTTTGGTGTATATTTCACCTCTGTGTTTTGACACACAGTTATGGTGTCAGAGTTGTTCCAGTACGGCGTATTTAAATGTGTTTGCTTTTCTTCTTTTTCTTTAGGTGTCCTGTCTGAAATAGATATTAACAATCATGGTCCTCCGCTCCAACCTATTCTCAGTAAACCTCATAAAATTGTTGTTAGTACCATTACCTGTTGCCCAGGAGTTAAGGCTTTTTTTTTCTATCTACTTCTACTGCTTATGTCTTCAATCTTTCCTGTGATTGCTAAATGTTCTAAATCCTTGTGTCGGCAAATCTGTCCCCAAAATTGTAGATGCCTCTACATTGTGGTTTTAATCAATGATCGATCAAGATTAGCTTCTACCCGTAAGGATTTATTGCACCTTTTTCCGTCCATGATATCCTCAGCATTATTCTGATTAATCGCATCTCTACTGTTCTTGGTTTTCTCGTTTATTTTGTTTACTGCTCAACACATTTTTCACATAATAGCACTGAGCATACATATTGTATATTCATTTCTCTTATTCTGGTGTCCGTACTTTATGTTTCTGTTTGTCAGTACTGATTTCACTTTTGGCACGTATCTCTGGCCATGGCTACTCTTTTCCTTATATCACTTTTGCATCTACGATCAGTTATCAGATAGCCAAGATATCTGAATTTTGTAACTTGTTTGATTTTTCACCTCTACTAACGAGATTACTTTTGGGGTTTGAGGATACTTTGAGATAACCATGCATTCCGTTGTTTTTCACATTCAAAGCTGGCCTGTTCTTTTGCCTTCTAAAATAAAAGCATTTAACAGTTTTCGAAGTTACTATGAAAACGATATTATTCGCATCACTAAGATTGTAAAGATTTTCTCTATTTATTTTTTAAGCCCGATATATTCCCTACATTCATTAAAATTATCATACTGTATAGGTTACATATCCTTGCCTCACACCTCTTTTGATGGGTTTGAAATCAATGTCTCTTTTTCAACTCTTACAGATTGCAGTTTGATCCCAGTATAGATTTCTAATTACTCCAGATCTATACCATCAATGTCTAATTTTTCTTAATGTTTTAGTCAGTCAAAGGCTTCAGAAAAATCAATTATACAAAAATGAAGGTCTTTTTGCTTTGCTATACACCTTTCCATAAGCATTGACAATATTGGTGAATATTGCATTTCTAATCCCTTTATCAGGAACAAAGCCAAACTTGTTTGCACATACTTCTTGTGTACACGTAAAAGAATTTTCGTGAAATGGCTCATTAAACTGACTAGCCAAACCCATTGCTAATTTTTATTATTTCACTTAAAGATGTTCTCAAGAAAACAAAAGTTGCGCACCAAACATTTCACGCTGTTTTTGTTATTAAAATGTCTACCTGCATAATTATTTTGTTTCGCCATCTTAATAAGGTTTATAAAGGGTTATAAAATGTCGTTTTGTAAATCCAACATCCGGATTTTAAAATATGCCCACATAAAATGGCATGATCTATAGTAACATATCTATATTTTTGTGGATTTGACTGACGCCCTCCCCTCCTCCAAAAAAAAAAGAAAAAAATTATAGGCATCACACGTTTGAGCTTAGTTCCATTGTAATAAGATTATTCTATGTAATTCACACTCTGTTGAGCCTAGCTTTTTAAGCCTACAAAAGACTCAAACTCATGGCTATTGCGTAGACCAAAACACAAAAATAGCAAATATTGCAGTGATTTTTTTTTTATTTAATAAACTGAAATGTACGATTCTCGGCATATCCCTAAACGCATTTCTCTTGAACACAAATTTGTCGCTCGTTATTGTTTCCCTAGACACTGGATTCTAGTGATGTTCGTTTAGAGTAAATTTCCTGTTCCACAACTATTTACACTCAATGTCACAAATAATTAACCTCTCACGGAGGTAAACAATACATATTTTATTCTTTAGATGAAAACTCGTCTTAAAAAATTTTTTTTTTGTTAAAGACAGGCGTCTTATGTCTCCACGAAGCTGCCTGTCCAGAAACTCACAGGATATATAACCCAGATATTATTATATCAAGATCTAGAAATCTAGACTTACTGCTGCTGCAACACGTTTTAAAATTTCGACCTTTGATTTTAAAAAAGTGATAAAAATCCTGGGTCGTTGTTTAACTGGTCAAGTAGAGGAGTGAAATATAAAACAAATGAAGTAAAGAATGCTTTAGTTGAGCTTGCGATACAAGAGGCTCAGGTCTTGGTTGGCAAGGCCTACTTTGTGATTTGAAATACAAGAGTAATGAGGCAAAGAAAAATGTGTAATTTTTCACATAATTTAATGATTAGACTGTGATATGATAAATTGGAAAGCCGTCCAGCATCTATGAACTATATTTTCTTGTGTGTAGATTCTGAATGAAAATTTTAAATAATTCTGATTCAAAAGCTAAGTCTACAATATCTACTGGACTTATAAGTGCTGTATTCGATCTATTGCACACATCCTGTGCGTTGGAGACTTCCTTTTTTTTTGTGTGATAGTCAAGGAAAATACAAAGCGAGTAACGTATTCCTTCGGCTGCCATTTTCTTCATTCTTTAAAAAAAACTACGAAAGTTGCTTCTTTGAAATGTAGATCTCAGACTATGATGTAGGTCCACAGGATTATTAATTGGATTGGCAATGACCTTCCTGAATAAGTTGTCTAATAGCTTGACGGATGAGTTTCTATTATAGCATTGAGTGGGCTGTCCAGTTTTTTGTCTTTATTCATGGTCCAGTAGCTTTTTAGAGGAAATTTGTGTAGCATACTTGGAGATAAGTTGTTTAATACCGCAATGGATGGGCTGCCAACCAGCGAGAACTATATCGAATAAATAGGTCAATTAGAGAAATTGAGTTCAGCTGATCAGCGCATTTTATTTTATATTTTAATTACGGGTATTATACATGTTCTGTCAATAACCATCACGTTGGTCTGAACTAAATTGGATGCAGAAAAAAAACTCTATTTCTCCATATAAGATAAAAGTATAAAAAAGTGTTTCTCTCAGCTTTGTATAACAAACCGAAAATTACATTTATTTAAATCATCATTTAAATTTTTCACCTTGAATCGTCTTATTTGTATTTACAAGTTATGCTTAACTGAACAAATAAAAATAAATGGATAGGTTTTTTTTTTCGAAGTGACTATTTTCCCGAGCACTCAGGAAAATAGGTCCAGTCATTATTATACCGGACTCAATGGCAGTTCTTACTTTCAGAGGAATCGTGCTTTCTAGATCTAATTATCAGCTGAGTATGAGTACGAGTATGCCGGTGTTACTGAACTCTCTCTCTCTCTCTCTCTCTCTCTCTCTCTCTCTCTCTCTCTCTCTCGTTCTTTATAAAATAAGGCGTTCGGGAAAATAAGGTCGGACTCTATTTATCCGAGCGTTCGGGAAAAAAAAGGTCGGCTTTTTTTTTTCTTCACTCTTTTAGTTTCCAACATCATCATGAATAACTTCATTGTCAATATTGTTGTTAAAACCATGCTGTTTTGATTTTGTGTGTTTCTTTTGCCACCAAAGGTATTATTGACTTTCAACAGGCGCCTTTGCTAAGCGCGAACACCAAAGAACAACATACGACGTTGTTTACAACGCACTCAAAGTTCACGAGAGTATAAACTACGCCCACACAGTCACAATGACCGAGAACGTCCGCACGCGTTTTTCTAAATCATCCACTTTGAAATCTAAGTCCTCCACAAAGTGGGACCGCGAGGGAGTCGTCACGGAGGGACCTGCAAAGGGCATCCAATGTCTTTTGTCGCCGACTTTACCGTCAGAACCTAAAGGTGTGAATTGCATGAATCAGCGTAATTATTTCAAAATCACTTTAATTTATCCTGGAAAGGATACTTTATTAGATGTATAAGGTCGATAACCTGAAATGCTCATTGCAGAACGTCCTGAATGTAGATCATCACCCTCTTATGTTGACGATAACAAAACTCCCGTTAACTAAGTTGAGAAACCTTGAGCAATTATAGCTGGTGGTATACTCTTAAGTGCATTAAGTCAGTCTTGGATTTTTAAAAGCCTTTCCAATGTTTTAAACACTCCAAAAAAAAAATCTCCCTATTTTCTATGTAATGTATCTGAAATAAGCAGGGACGGTCAATTTGTGAATAAATTCAGTTTATTTACTTATTTTTATAGTCTTACAAACTTTTTCTTTTAAGCTGGACATGTTTACGTTACTGTCCGCATAAATGGTCAAGATGATCGAATATCTTTCTTTTTGCTAAATATAAATGTTCTCGAGGTGCTATGTTAAAGTTGTGTTTGCCTATCGAAGAATAGCTTCCAGGCAGAGCAATATAGGCTACTGAAGCACTGCTATTCCTGGTGGTTTTTTTTTTCCCTTGTATATTGCTAATTTTATCTTTATTCTTTGTTTTTATAACTGGTTATATTCCAATATTCATGTGTGGAGGCTTATTTTCTTATTATGTGCAACTGACATAAAGTGTTTTTCGAGAGGTCAGTAGTGAACACTTTCAAAAAATAGTTATTATGGTCTCATTAAAAATGTAAAGACGAAATCTCAACGTCCTTGTACAATACAAAAAAAAAGGTTTAATATGATTTCGCCTCTTCATTAATTCCGATTTGCTGTAGCATTTGAAGAATGGTCTAAAGAACAACACAAAGCAGAAAGATGAAAATTGGCAGGCAGGTGCATAAAAATAAACGGCTCATTATGCAAACATTATTATTTTTTTTTTTTTTTTTTTTACTTAAAGTGGTATTTTGTCCGAAAAGGAAGAAAGAGCACATATTGACGACAACCGAAAGCAATTAAAAGCAAATCTTTATATAGAATCCTAGCAAAATACATAGGAAGGGCGGACGTGATCATCTTCAAAAATAGATTTTAAAACGATTTAGGGCTCCGAAATTAAGAGAGTTTACAGATTTTTTTTCCAAGCTATGGCGAAATGTTATTGATAGATAAAAGAACATCTCAATCGGCACTTCCTTTTAGATCCAGATTTATGTATCGGCCCTTAATTTTATTTCGTACGGCGTTTCCAAAGCTGTGTGCTAGTAATGGAAATGACGCTTATATTTCTGCAAACTGTTTTTTTTTTCTCTTAGTGTCAATAGCGTCTTTGGAAGATATGATGTCTCGGGATCACGCCACAACTCTGCGTACAATTGAAATATTTCTGCAGCTTGACTCGCATTTGGTAAGTTCTCTCTTAAATCCATTGCATTGTACCTTAAGAATGAATTTTTGTCTGTCTTATGTTTTATCAATAGTATTGTTATCCGCTACATTAGCTGTCCGCCTCGCACCAAGCACACGAGCCTATATGCATCTTCTTCAATGAGACTGACGCGAATAAATTCTTCTTCTTCTTCTTCTTCTTCTTCTTCTTCTTCATCTTCTTCTTCTTCAAGCATTAGTAGTAGTAGTAGTAGTAGTAGTAGTAGTAGTAGTAGTAGTAGTAGTAGTAGTAGTAGTAGTAGTAGTAGTGAGAGGGGGAGGAGGTGAAGGAGGTGAAGGAGGAGGAAAAGGAAAGAGAGGAGGAGAAGGAGTAGGAGTGGAAAAAATGAAAGCAGTAGTAGTAGTAGTAGTAGTAGTGGTAGTAGTAGTAGTAGTAGTAGTAGTAGTAGTAGTAGTAGTAGTAGTAGTAGTAGTAGTAGTAGTAGTAGTAGTAAGGGCAGTTACAGCAGCACCAAAGGTAGCAGCCGCTATTGTTTTACTGGCAATAAGGTTTACCCATAGTAAAGTAGCAATGCATGTGTGCAATTATATATCTGAGATCACTCTAATTTCTTTGGTGCGAAAGCATACGAAGTGGGCTGCGACTTTCTCTTGTCTAGGGGCGTAGGCATTATCATTTGTGTATTACAGCGTCGCCATAGATCAATCTTTTCGTTGGATAAGGGAAAATTGGGGTGTCGTTACGTGATCACGCAAAATTCTACTGAGCGTTGTCGCGCGCACCACGAGACTAGTCTGTTACGCAAATTATCAGGCTTACTTGTAGTTGGGTAAAGCATAGTAACTACGACACAGCTATTACACGTCGCGTTGCCCTTATTATAGGTAAACCCTTACTATGTAAAATGGCGTTGAGTAATTTGCCGTACTTTGAAATTTAATGCAACATCTGGTTTACATTCAGTGTCTTCTTTTTATATACCTTTCTCTGACAGGACGCCAAGGGAATAGAAGAAATTATGAGTATTGTGAAAGACAGAACACTTACAAATATGCAGGTGATCAAAAAATTACGTCCATTTTTTCGAAAAAATGTCCCTGTATGGCAGGGCATATCCAGGTTTATCATCAACACAAGTGATCCATGTAAGAAATTATTGTAAACACTTGTGTGTATGTCAGAAAATTTTTTTTAATAGTATCTTGGTTCATGCTCTTCGATCTATTTTGTTTTTTCAACATTATTTCTACTGAAAGATCAGCAAAAATGGCCAAAAGAAAGATAAAGTATTCTTCATTTATAAACTAAAAGTTGTAACCCTTAGTCTTAAATAAAAGTTTCGATATGAATTGTGAACTAATGATCAAAATGCTGAGACGTGAGGCTAGAGTAAAAAATCTATATCAAATGTAAATGTTGAGCAATTAACTGTGCATCCTCCCGAAACAAAAAAAAAAAACTATTGATTTTTTTTCTTCAGATCTTTCTTTAAAATAAAGAAATGCAAATTCAATTAAGCTTAAATAGATGTATGAAATTAGACTAATCTAGTCACGGATGAAGATACAAATATGAACTCTTTATCTGGATCTCGATCTAGATCTATAGATCTGATGGCAATCTAAATTTGCGTCTGCACACCTTCATAAAATCAGTATTGAATATTTAGATCAATGCAACGTGCAAAGAGCTACGAGTTTTATAGAGACTAGCAATTTAACCATTAATCAACTGCAACTATTGTTTTGTTAACGTTTCTCTATCTTACAGTTAACTGCAAGCTAATTAAATTTTTTAAAATAAAATAACTCACTGATTGATAGACTATTTTAATACACTAACTAACTTACCAATATCAATACCACACATTTTTCCCCTTACGCGCTTACAATCGTCTCATGTCGAAAAAATGTATGAGTAAATTAAGATTTTATAAAGGAAAAAGAAAGTGTTGCAATCAACCAATTACCATACGTGTGGCAATCTGAAAAAAAGCCCGTAAAAACCCGCTTGCGTTATATTGTGCCAACCCCTTATAAAATTATTCTTAAAATATGATTTTTTACTTTTAACCAGATTTTCCCTTTAAAAATTCATAGCATTCAGTTCTTCATTACTTAATCAACAAAATTAAATCATTAAAATGCACTCAAATGGATATATGGGATGTGGTGGATACAGTGGCGAGGAGTGACGATTATTCCTGAAGTCGCCGCAAACACTTACGTTATGTGAATTACATTTAGTTAAGTCATCTCTTAAAGCAATGGCAGTAATCCAGAGAATGTGCATTATCAAAGAAATAGTAATGAACCTCACATGACTTTATCTCTACATGATATCTTTGTTATCATTCATCTCGCACTACAGTCTTTACATGATTCATAAGGAATAGACAGCTTTTGACGTGTAAGCCTGAATGACGTTCAGGCACGTCACGCAAGACCTAACCATTCTCTGCTCTGCATTCCATTACAGAGCAATATTAGTCACTAATGCCTTTGATTAAATTTCCACCGCATTCTACCCTCGGGTTGAGTAAGTGGATGGTGGATAAAGAGCTCAACATAAAAAAGCCAAATATATAAGAATAATTCTACCGGAAGGGTTACTGTCAAGCTCATACAGATTTGTATAGTTTTAGGGCCAGAGACAGAACTGCCTACCCGCTGGGTTCTGGCATTAACGGATAAGTAAGCATAACTCAGCGATTTGAAGAGGAATGAGTCCAATGTGGGATAAAATCTTATCTATAATTATTGTCTTAAAACAACTCACGTCCTATTGACCACTTTTTATTGTCGGACCAGAACGAGCAATACAATGATTGCATCAAACTTGATCTCTTTTTCATTTCATTTCGATTCAGTTTGAAAATACATTTTAAAGACTCCATCAATCGTTATACTGTTAACTCTCATAACAATATACGTGTATTTGAACTGTACACTTCTTGAAATTCAAGTTCCAACATAACTATGATAATTTTCTTCACTGTAGATGCTATTCTAACAATCGTAAATATTCTGGTACTGTTCTTTTCACAGCCAAACATGCCTTAAAAAAGGTTACAGAACACGACGAGACAAAGAACTCTTCTTCGTTGCCAAAAGCTGAAAAGGAATTGGATACCAATGTGTCTCGCTCTGAGCCTGGGGATCCAACTGTATCTGGAAAAGAAACAAAGAGGTCTAGTGAAGGATCATCAATGGATAGCGAGGAAATACACAGAAAACTTCACCCTTTCCAAGAAGACCATCCTAATTTTTTGCAGAGCCAAATCCAAATGGATAAGGTCAAATCAGCAACTAGTAATATTATGGCTGGGAGCAAGTTTTTCAATGCCGTTACCAAAGTGCGAAAAGGCGTGGCATTCATCCGCAACTTTGTCAAGATGGTAGGGCTTCACCAAGGTGGTTCATCGGTGAGTGAATTAGCTGAACAAGAATCTTCACGCGTACAGGATTGATGTCTTCGGAATTCACATTAGAAAAAAAATTGATTACATGCTATTGTTGGTATTCCAAAAAATACTCTCGCTGTGTTAGCGTTTTTAACCTTAACATTTTTTACCTTCAAAATATGATAATCACTGAATACAAAACCCTACCTGAATTTAAAACTGAATATTAGGGTAATGCTTTGACTATTCAATTCTTGTACATACTCATTTCAAATACACCTTCTCAATGCCGTCAACTTTAAATTTGATTTTACCCAAAGGTCTACTCTGAAACAAATACAGGTTTTCCTCTATCGAAATGAATGACGAAGCTTGATAGCTTTTTTATTTTACCCACAAGCGAATAGATATGAACAATACGCAAAAGCAACTCGTTACATTATGGTGCCTTTTCTCCAGAATATGATATGAATCAAAATATAAAGATAAACCATGTGTCGAAAGAATACACTCGTGCTTTGTTGCTTTACAGCAGATCCACGACAGGTCTTGTCTTGCATGAAGGTAAATCAGTTTGATCATCATGGAAAAAAGTCTCATAATCTTGTGTGATAAAAATTACAAAAAAAGCAATCTTTGATCGTTACAACAAATTTGAAGTTATAACGATCATTGTTCCACATAATTTTTTTTTATATCACATTTCGTTCAATCCTCTTAAAAATATAAAAAAAATATATATATATTGATTTAAAGTGTTTCTACTGACCAAACAAACAAAACGCCATAATTACAAATCTCAGCTTAAAACACTAGGATCGATCCTTTCACTGCAGTTGGTGTACTCGGAATTGAAATTGAAGGCTTACAAAGCTAAAGCCTATCACTTTATCTTGAAGTTTACGAAGAGCTACGTGCATTGCATTCAGGTATGGAACGGGTCTGTGATCTGTTTGCAGAGTGAACCTTGTGCCATGCAGATACAATGCAAAAAATGCTTCTCTCTCAACAACTGAGTTCTTTCTCTCCCTCTCTGTCTGTATTTTGATTGTTTATGTAAATTGCATAATAAAATACCAGCCTTAATTGACCTTTTTTTTTGTCTTGAGCCTACATGCAGACCGAACTTTCTCTACACTTTCATCTAGAAGACTGGTTACTTCCTTCTCAAGTCGATGACCTAGACAGTCGATCGTCGTTTCTCTAAGCATACATTTCTTTGGTCTCATCGTTTTTCCTTTTTTTCTGCAAATATATAAAGTTCTTTCCATGTCTTTACATGGTTCCAACAAAGGTAATATATAGATTAGCAGGTCGCATCGCACATTGACTTCGGTGTGACATCGGTGTTTTCCATCTTCATAAAAACAATGATAAACTATGCCTCTGATCTTCTTTAGACCCTATTTGCACGTAGTATGCCATATGGCGTTGATCATCCTCTTACGATCATCTTTACCGTATCTCAACGGTGGACAAGACCGTCTCATGCAAGGCTCGAACTCAGCATCTCTGCATTCAACATCATGGGCATTTCAGGATTCCCGGCACCTTTCCTCTCTCAACTCTCCAACAATCATATGGCGCCAAGGATGCACAAAGCCTTCACTTCTCTTCACACGTAAGACGCCCTCAAGTTGATGAATGCATTTTCAGCCAACAAATAGTATTTCCAATCTTCAGCAAAAGATAAATATATCCTGTTAGTTGACTCTGGTCACACAACACCTCCACGGCCAAGACAATTCATTAAGTCAATTTCACGAACACCTGTTCCTCCTCTCAAGGCGGCAAGCGGAGATTCATCGACCTGCCTGGACTTCTCGGCGCGGTACAGTTGGTCAACACTGGAACTGACTTTTACGTCACCAGCTAAAGCATGCCATTTTCCGTCTCATGATTCTCTATCATCTGCAAAACAGATATCACAGCTAATTGTTTAAATTGTTTCAATAGTGCTAATACTATTGATAAGATAACTTTTTAGAAACACTCACACACACACATACACACACACACATATATATATATATATATATATATATATATATATATATATATATCAAGGGTTTGCCATATCCAAGTATGG
>BLXT01003625.1:988187-998761 GCA_019648995.1 Plakobranchus ocellatus
GGGGGTCGTATTTAAGTATATAACCCATGCTTTATTGTGCCTTATATTTTGGAATAGAGGAAATCGAAATACCTTGCTATAATTGATTCCTTACAGCCAACCTGGATCAAATTCAAACTCCAGTTTGCTGATTTATTCTACTTACAAAACGGTTTATCCGACTTTCATAAACCTTCTACAAATTGCTTGTGATCTTTGAAAGGCTGGAACGGTTTTTCATAATCCAATGATTGACGGTAAGCACGCCATGCTGCTTACATCATTGTGTTCTAACATACATCGCTTGTCTACCCCCTCTCTTTTTTTTTTATTTGAGATCTATGAATAGATTTGGGTTTTTCCACTTTTATACGAACATTTTTTTATTTTTATTTTTTAGCATGCTTGTTTTACCCACCCCTATCTGGATGCCCGCGATGAATCCGTTGATATCGTACAAGAGAGTCAGAGCGTAGTCGTCATCTTTTGCGTATGCATAGCCGTTGTATCTGTTAGATCCTGGACAATATTTGTTTGATAATCAATCAACCATTAAAACGTGGTGCATTTGTTAAGGTTATTCCATAAGGTAAGAAAGGTAATGTTTGATGAGAAAGATAACGAAAGTTTGTAACGTAATATGTGGGAGGCAGATTTTAGAAAGAAAAAATTGAAATTTAAAAGTAACAAAAGAAAGAGAATGTTTGGTCACCGAGAAAAATTAACGTTTCAAATGAAACATGATCTAGATTTCTAAAATGAAACTCTCCGCAATAGAACTGAATAAAGTATAAAATAAATTCAGTTGTGGCAGTAGAAGAATATATGCAAGCTTTACAAAACTGTCAGATAAAACTATTTCGGGTCTTAAGACCTTAAAGGCATCTCTCTTTTAATCAAGAAATATTTTGCTTGGAAGTAATCTTCCTCCAAGATCTCAGTTCCTCTATCACAAATCCTACGATGAGAATTCTTGTTTATCTCGATTAAGATTGAAAAAATCAGCATTTTTCTTTAAAAGCCACATAGCTATGTAATTTTATTTCATATTTTGATCTTTGTCTAAGTCTTTATATAAAGAAAAACTAAGCTTTTTTCTTCTGTTGCCTTATATTTTGTTCTTGCCTTCTCAAATTCATTGAGGCGTTGGTGACATTATAGTTAGCGAACCTGCCCTTTACTTTGCATGAATCTCTCTGCCGCGCTATAAAGATCTAGCTCGCCTTTTAGTAAAACTTCTCTCTTGCGCTCTGTGATTATATTACATCTTAATTATTTTTATTGCTCTTAGTTATACATTATTGTTTCCGGTTAGGTTCATTTATATTTTGTGTCTTTTTTTTTTTATATATTCATAAAAATTATATCATCAATCCGCTTATTCTCACTGATTTTGCAGGTGGAATAAATAATTCCGGCTTTTGGTGGGGTTTTTTTTAATAATATTTTGTTTCTATCACCTTTGTGTTTACTATTCCTCTTTTAATTGTATACCTAACGAAGGGCTTGGGTGACACATTCATTTATTTTGTCTAATATTTTATAGAGCTTGCAATTTCTCTTCTAATGCCACAGATTTTGTATTGCAATGTTTGATCACACAAAGAATCACTGTTCATAATGTAACAACGAGTAGATTGAGTTTGAAAGGATAGTTGATAGAAATCTTAGAAATAATCAGTGTGACAATCTGAGAAGTTAGGAATAGCAACTGCCTTTAATTTCTGTAGACAAATGAGGATGAGGAAGCAAATAAATCACCAGAGTTTTCCGATTACCATGTGAATGCGCTAAGCCTTGTGAGGTTTCATCATGAAAAACGTAGACGATGAGCAGACTTTATGCGAACAGACAAGAAAAATGCCGTTCGCAGCATGCAGTCTTAGACTAAAGACATAATAGATATCTAAGAATAACAAAACAGAGGCAGGGAAAACTTTGAAGACAGTAAGAATGCACACAGAGGATCAATCATAAAGAAAGCAGATTCAGATTTTAGATGTAGCAGTTGAAAAAGCGAGACAAAACAAATAAACAAAGACGAGATAGAGGAAGAGAAAGAGAGACGCGGATGGACAAACAGACACATAGAAAGAGAAAAATCAGATATTAAACGAAAGAAAGGGAGAAAAAAAGAGTGAGAAAGAGAGAGAGAGAGAGAGAGAGAGAGAGAGAGAAATGAAAAAGACATAGAGAGAGAGAGAGAAATGCAAAAAATATAGAGAGAGAAAGATGGATATAGATAAAAAGAAAGGAATAGAACATCAAAAAATAATTCCGAAAAAGAGAAAAAAGAGAAAAACATTATCTGAAAACCATTCAAAAACTAACCAGATAAAATAAAGCTCACTGAATTGTGGGGCAACATAATCATCATTTTAAGGTGTAAAATAGAGGAGGCGTGAAGTTGAGATAGATGTTCAGAATGTGAAGATGGTTATCAGACAGACAAATCAAAGTGACCGAGAGAAAATAATAATACAGTTCTCGAACCCGCATTATCGTTCTTTTATGTGCCTCGAGATTTTTTTTCTTCTCCGCTTTCCTTTTTGAACTTATCTGTACTAATGCTGCTCACCATCGCATGATTTTGGGCCGACGAGTTTGAAACCCTGTTTGGAGGCTTCATATATCGTCCTGGGCTGACTTTTGAAGTTAGTGAAGATATTGGCACCCCATGTCACTGAAACATAGTTGAACATCGTGGTTTTATCTTTGCGGTTTCTGTGTGCACTACATTAGGGGCAGTGTATCAATAAGCTTTAATGTTACATTCTTTGGAGAATAATTAGATCAATGTCAATATGTTTTTGTCGTTGAGGATGGGGATTTTAATGCATCTGGTTTTTTTTTTCTGCCTATTTCAAGCATGCCTAATATTGTTTTTGGAAGATTTAAATAGTTTTTCTTTTGAACAGCAATGATTTATAATATATTAGTTAATGCTGCTCTCTTTCCCTGTCGAAAAAGATACCTAAGAGTTTATGTTGACATGAATCAGTGATTAAAAATGAAGTAAATCAAAGACATTCTCATAATAGATCTGAGCATTCTGTTTGTCGACGGAATATGTTTGCTTCATGTCTATCACCCGACTTTGCGTATAATTTGTATAGGCCAAAAATGAATGCATGGTTCAGAGTGGTTTTGCCATCTTCTAGTGCCATTATTTATTTAAACCACGCATTAGCTATCAAGCGTTTTGAAGGTTTTTTTATTTGATTTTTTTTTTAATCTTTGCCTGAAAATCGACAAAAAGCCACTACGGTACATTATCTTGATTTTTTTCACGATCTTCATCCTCTCTGAATATTGTGTATTTCTTTCGTGCTTCCTGTTAAAAGCAGAGTACGTATAAGAATTTTCCAGTAACTCACGTTTTTATGAATTGAAAAGTATTCTCTATGATGAATTTAGAATACGTCGTACTCAAAGAATTTCAAAATATAATTATGATAAGACATCTTATTGCAGTCGCAACATACGCTTTTGGCCTTATAGCCTCATTGCCTAGTTTCAGATAAAGAAAGATATAATTACATTGAATGAAAACAGTCTTTCTTTGAAAAAAAGAGATCTTATAACATTGACAGGGCACTTCAGGCATTAGTTTAAGTTTTCAGACTTTATCTTAACAGGGTTGAAAAATGGATAAATTGTATTCTTTTCACTTTTTTTTATTTACTCCTATTATAGCTTATGACAAAGGTTATCATAATTTATATTAGTTTATTCAAATTTTCTGTTCGGCAATTTTCTCTCTTTTCCTGTTTCGTAAAGTGAAAAAAATAGTTCACACAATGCTCCAATCGGATGAAACAATGAACCAGCAAGCAAACAGGCGCACACGCGCAAATACACGAATATCTACATTATCGATTGCTATGAGAGGAAAAGAATTCCTCAGCTTTCAAGGAATGGAATCATGTATTTCATACCTCTTAAGTCGTCCCATTCAGGTCCAGACCCGTCTTTTCAAGGTAGTCGAAGGAAGGAAGGAAGAGAGTAAAAAACATGTCAAATACACGAGATTCTTTTTCCATATCAAATCAAAATCCATTAGAATTTTTTGAATTAAATGTTTCATTCATCCTAAATCCTAACTTGTAAGACATTTTGAGCTAAAATATTTGCTGTTCATTACAAATCAAACAAATTCAACCGTTGATGATTAACTTGGCATAGTTTCATAATACTTAGCACAATTGCGTGAACCATTGAAGTTGGCTAATATATCAGGGTGCAACCGTTATTTAGAGAGGCATTGTTGGGTTGAATAACACTTAGCTTTTCCATACCTAACCGTGGTCTATGCTAGATCTAGAACTCTTAATAATATTTGTAGATCCTCAGTTATGGCTTTGTGTTCGAAAGAAAATTTTCTTAAAGTAGTAAAAATTTATAATTCTGGTGACAATATGTGGAGAATAAAGTAAATATATCAAAGTACACTTCTTGTAAAGGACACCTTAAAATGACTGATGAAATGTACCACTATTTTTTCCCTTCTTGCATTACATAGAATTACGCTTAGATTCAGCGTCTTTGAGCTAAGGTAAAAATTCGCCTGGATGTTTTCACTAGGTCCTAGGATTCAATAATATTCATTTGGTTTACCTTTAAGATGCTTGTTGTATATATATTTTATTAACTTTTTTTTTCCAAAAACTTTCCTCTCAAAGATAAAACTCGCTACAGCTGGCGACATGGACAATCATCTTTAAACTTTGAGCTATTCTCCAAATTTTCAAAACACCGTAACACATAGATCAATCATCGGCAGTAGATGTATATGTGATGAAAGGAACATAAAAAAATATTGAGAATTCCATCCTTGATCAGAAAGTTTAAAGGCTTTATAACTATAGCTATTACCTCTAAATTGTAATAATAGCTCCTATAATGTGAACCAAATTATACCAACAGTAATGAGTATTAAAACATTCCCTATACAAGTTTTGGATAAGGGTCAAAATATCTCACCAACATTGATGAAACTCCCTAACAGGACAATCGCTGTAGCCAAAGAAAGGGTCTTCATGTTTGTGCAAAGTTAGAAGAGCTTCAGATCTACTCATACTGGCTTATATATCTGAGCCCTGTATTTGCTTATCATCAAGTGTTTGAAAGGGTTTAATTATCATACTTCAAAATCAAAGGTAAAAAATATTTTAGTCAGACTAAGGTTCTTTTCCTTATCTGGATTGTTTTATACACGTTTTGTTTGTAGGTTATGTAAAGTAAAGATGCGAAGAATATTTGTTTTTCATGGGTGATGACAATGAGTTTTTTTCTTCTTTTCTTTTTTTTTAAAGAGACATCGGTGTCTCTGGCATACATGCAACTTACATTTTAATTCCTACTGATCTAATCTCTACAGTTACTGATGCTGATACAAAATATTGCCATCGGGCACAAGGTGGCCAGAAATCTCAGAACTATAAAGGAGTGGGAATTCTCTATAACACAAAATTCATGGGCAGCAAATTATCCAATACCTTAATTTTTAACGTATCATCATAACTCTTATAACAACTTTCCTTTTCTGCTCTTCTTATTATTGTTATTGAGTAGTAGTAAAAGCAGAAGCAGTTAATAGTAACAGTAGCAGCAACGTAGTAGCAGCAGCTGCAGCAGCAGCAGTAGTAGAAGTAGTAGTAGTAGTAGTAGTAGTAGTAGTAGTAGTAGTAGTAGTAGTAGTAGTAGTAGTAGTAGTGGTAGTAGTAATAGTAGTAGTAGTAGCAGCGGCAGTAGCCGCAGCATTACAACGAACAACAACAGCCGCAGCAGCAGCCTCGATACTACAAGCATTTACCTCTCGTGATTTAGGAATTACCTTATAATTTATCCTTCTTAAGCGGCAACCGAAGCAAAAAATTAAAACCTTTGACCAGCTATGGCGATGGGCTGCAAAAATTTAAGGTGAATGCATATATACCTAATAGCAGCATCCAGTTTTGAAAGCGTATTTGATGTTGACTAAGGAACAAAATTATTAGTTCGTAAATAGGTTAGAGAAGAATGCGAATAGAAATTAATACGCGAAAAAAAGATAATGATTTTGTTTTACAAACTTGTATCCAGATCTATATTATTGGTGATCTAGACTTCGAAAATTGCCTTCTTGCAGAGCACTGTTTCGAGCCTCGAAAACGTTGATGCGTTTTTCTATCTACACACCCACTAGGTCTGTCAGCGATTATTTAGCTTATCTTTTCGATAACAGGTTTGTTAAAAAATCGGAGCCTCTTGTGATTCACCCTGAGATACCCTAAGCTAGATTTAGAAACATGTTTTAGTGCGAAGTTGTCTGTTTTTATTGCTTAATTTGATGCTTTGCAATGGCATTATCAACAAAAGCGAACTAGTCGGCTTGTTGAATAATTATAGACTACATTATCATGGGAAAATTCATGGTTCAAAAATGTATTCCGCATAAAAACCAAAGACAAAAAATCATTTCTTCTTGTACTATACATTTGTTACAATTCAGTTGTCTTTGCATTCTTTGACTCTTTGGGTCTTAGGTTTAGTATTGTTTGTAACGCTTTCGGCGTGGTAACCGTATTTACAATTAATGTTATAGCAACGACACAGGCAAAGAACATTTTGCTACGGCTGCTCATCACCTCTTGATTTAACAAACTTGTATCTAGATCTAGATCTATATTGATAAGACCTCGAAATTGCCCTGTTCCCGTGCGCCGTTCCTACTGGTCATCACCCCGTTTCCAGGCATTGAGCCTCGGAGATGTAACACCAAGCGCAAACCAGCTAAGCGTGTCAGCGATTAAGGCCATCTTCAGGGGAACAATTAACTGTGTAAAAAAATCGGTGCTTTTGTGACTGACCCTCAGCAACTCTAAGACAGATTTAGAAGCAATTTTAAGAGCGCATGAGTTTGCTTTTATTGCACAATTTGGTAATTTGCAAAAGAATTATCGAAAATTGAACCAGTCGGTCTTGATAAGCAACTCTAAGTCAAGCCTAAAAAATTTTAATCTGACCTGACATTTTTGCTAGACTTTAGAATGATAGGGATTCGACACTTACGAATAATTCTAAACTTGGTAAAGTTTTTTTTTTCTATCTGGTCTGCTTTTTTTTATATAGAATAAACAATATAATCCAGATAGTCTTGACCGGGCAATGGCTTGAAGTGGTAAGTGTCACCACTAAAGTTCGGGAAAAAAAAATAAAATAGCCAATGCAACAAGGCCATTCGCCACGCATGTTTATTCTATTTAGGGCTTTTAGTTTTCATCAATTTACAATCGGTTTTAAAAGCAGCAGTAAAAGAAAGCGTTTAATACTTAAAAGCCGGTATGATCTGATGATCTTTTATATTCAAATTGCTACGAACTCTTTGATCTTATTAAAAGGGGTTAAGATTTTTATCACATTTAAGGCCTGCATCGCACACTTTTTACATTTTCAACTGAATTATTGAAACCGTATCTCAGAATTCACCACTATCTCATCACATCTAAAAAAACTTGGTCGATTTTCTTCATCTTCATAGTTGATGTGGTAAATTTTGTCGTTCCTTACTTGGACGTAACTGTTGTTGCTCGTGTTTGTAAAGTAACAAAAGTAAAGTGGGTCCCACACTTGGTCCAAGCTTCGGGAACCAGGAGTAGGGTCCTAATTATTATTTCTTGTCATACGCCATTCTGAGGTAGTTTTCCATTGCTTTTCTCGCCACCTTTACTTTCGCAGGGTTTTAAGAGACTTAGCTACCCTTTTAGTGCTTGGTGGACTCAGAGGAGCAATAAAAAATTGAGTGGGCCCGGGCTTGTGCTTGTGCTTTGACGATTTCCATTCGGAAAAAGGAAATATCTTGGCGTAGAGCTGTAAGCTGTTCTGTTTGCTTGTTTGGCTAAAGGTCATTTCACACCTGAATATCGAATAAAGCGATGGTTTACCGGTAATTCTTTATTTCGTCTCAGTTTCTTTTCGACAGTTTCATGATATCATCCTTTGCCTGTGTTTTTTCTTTCAAAGCATACTGTTGTTAAGTATTCAGCGATTGGGTCTGACATTTTCCTCAATTTTTTAACTTTGTTTGCAATATGTAAGGCCTTCTCTACTTTGTTGATTCATTCAGTGAAACCTTAAGTCTTGCTTACCTTTAGCCATATCTATAAAAGATGAGTAGCCGATGGTAATCATATCAAGAATTGTGTCTTTTTCTAGAAATAGAACCAAGAAATACAAATGTATTAGAGTTTTTCTTTTTATCATTTCTATGCTAACTACATAGATTAAGAAGACATTCACGCACTTAGACCTAGCAACAGACAAGACAAGATAAGACAGAAGACTAGAGACAATTACAACATGTCTCAGTTGGATTCGAACCTGCACCCTCGTTGCCACCCACCACCTTGCCAGACAGAGAAACCAAGCGAACAAGCCACTGAATCATCCGCTTCCACAAAAATAGAGGGATCTGATTCAAGTTATGGGTATATCTTTTTACCGAAACTCTCCGAAACTCACCTAGACTCACCGAAACTCACCGAAACTCACCACCAAAACTCTCCGAAACTCACCGAAACTCTCCAAAACTCACCGAAACTCACCCCCAAAAGTCTCCAAAACGCTCCAAAATTCGAAAAAACTTATAAAAATTTAAGATAAATTCACCGAAACTCACCGAAACTCACCGAAACTCACCAAAATTCGCCGAAACTCACCAAAACTCACCGAAACTCACCAAATTGATACTGTTGCGATTCCTGTTCGTAATTGAGCTTGTATTGCATCCTACAGCCTATGATCCTTATTTCGCGCATTATTCATGTGACGAACTTTGTGAAGGCATATTTAAAGACGATCCTATTCATGCATGCTGGATGTTGCTTGTACAAGCTCTATAATTGGAAAAAGTATTATGACTTATTGTTCCCAAACAGCAATCCCAAAACTCTTGAGTAACCCTCTCACCAAGGAAGTGAGAGGTAGAGGCGTGAAAGAATCACATGAATTTGCATGTATTGTAATGTGGTCAATGATGACCTGTCCTAATTTTTTTTCCAATTTTCGGCCTTATAACTTTGTCTTATTATGTAAAAAGGGGTAAATTCCAAATGTGTTTATAGATCTACTTCATGTTGGCAATGAAGGTCATGTTGGTGTTCATGGTGAACATCAAATTCATATCAATGCAAATGATAGTCATGATGGACTCCTCGACGATCCCCAGACAAACTGATGCGAATGATGAAGGGGTGCGGGAGGAGTGCAATGGTGCAGACGGCCAGCCTCTGCTGAATAATGGTTTTATGAATCTTGAACGATTGATATTGTGTTTGGCTGAAAATGAGAACACACATGTTTATGAAGAGCTACCAGAAGGAAAGAAAAAGAATTGTTTTTTTCATAATTGATAATATACTGGAAACAGTGAAAAATGAAGAAGAGGTGACAAATCTGTGTTTTGGGATGACGGTGAGGCATGGATAAATGGAGTCACAAACAAAAGTCTATTTGTTCGAAAAAAAGATGGACCCATGCGAAAAGTAGTCGTAAAAAATGGTGTATATCATTATGAAAGGTAGGAATGTAAGAAAAAGATATATGCACAATTGACTACCCAGCCAAATGTTCAAGACGTGCTTGTCCTACACAGATATTATGCAAAACACACTGCTGATGAAACATATCAGAAGCGTGTATCGTAGATAGGCAATGACAGTGCTCATCCTGTGGCAGTTTATGAATATAAAGGTTTCTGTCCTAATCTTCAAATCCATGGTCGCAAAACAACTGGAAACACCAGTGCATATGTAAGGTTAAATCCTAGTGCATGGAGGAAATTATACATTGTGTTCTGACAAAACTATCTGCCGAAATTTATGACCAGACAACTGACGGAAACAGACTTATAGATGGTGTAAGAAACAAGAGGCAAATTATAAATGCTAAATCAAGGGTCCAACAATAGTCAGGAGCAGGTTGTGATGTGGTTCACGAGGAAAACTTTGCTGATCAGATTGCAGGTGTAGAAAATTTGCAAAACAGTCTACGTTTGTCAAAGCCGTCATAAGACAGCATGCCAAGGTTCCTTGCATCATACTATACGACTACCAACAAATGCAAGATATTCTGCGATTCTGTTGTCCACCTGTGAGATGTCGCTCAATAGTCCTGTCCTTTGATAAAACATTCAATTTGGGTCAAGTCAATGTAACATTGGTTGTTTATAAAAACCTGTCAGTGTACAGGCGGACAACAAACAAACATCCTATATTTTGGGAACCTATGTTTCTGCATGAGAAGTTTTATTTTTTTTTACGTTTTTTCATCATCTGATGGGAGAAATGATCTTATCCCAAGGAAATAAAAATCAGAGACTTCCAGTGTTATGATTAGATGAAGAAAAGGCTATGCGCATTGCGATGACCAAAGCTTTTCCAGATACACAAAGGCTGGCTTGTGTACCTCACATAGAGGCAAAGTTATTAGTTTCCATGCAGGACAAAATAGGTATGTTACAAAATCAAAGGAGGCAGGCAGCTAAAAAATCAGCTTTTCCAATCGGTTACATCTGTACTGGATCATATTGATCTCATTGATTCTCTGTGTGACTT